>JAYJMB010062167.1:0-26189 GCA_036873735.1 Pouteria campechiana | reverse complement strand
ATATTTATAATTGTTAAGATAAAATTATGTGCCTCAAAGAAATATCATTTCTATATTCCAAAGAATGTAAGCTTGAAGGAGTTCTTCTAAATACAAAAATATGATTCGAATTTTATATCCATGTTTCTAAACTTATGAAAATTATATGTAGACAAATGTATTTTAATTTGTAATGAAAAAGGTCAAAGTCTCAAAAAGTGATAGAATGCAAAAACACAAGTGGAGGACGTTAGCCACTTTGAGCAACCGCTTGGGATGCCAACCACTTGGAGCAACCGCCTGTCATACCGCATGCAAGGAGGCAGCAAGGTACACTTGGAAGAAAAGCTAGAGAATCGACCATAGTCGCATGGTCCAACTGCCTGGCTTATCACCTGGCACACAACTGCTTAGCCCAGGCACCTGCCATACCGCCTATCGACCCTCAACAGTCAAAAATTTGAATTTTGCTTCATTAAATCAACAATCATGACCATGATTTAAGGGGGAATGGAGGGACATTTCCAAGAAGTTGAAGTATTCATTTGAAGATCCTTTTGAGCTTTAATCTTTTCATTTTCAAGTAACCAAAGGCCAAGAAGCTAAAACCCTTTTTGTACTTACACAAAATATTTCAAACTTCACAATATTCATCCAAGGCCTTTTCTACAACATAAAGGGGAGATTCTCAACACTGAAAAGAGCTACTCAAATCACTTCTTCCCAACGCTCAACAAGGAGCATGTTCAAAGTGTAATTCTTTCTTTCTTTCATTTATGTATATCTTGAGTTGCTAGAAACCCACCAAGAAGAGCAATTTGATTGTTGGAGAGATTGTTCACATAATCAATTGTTAACTTTATGCGCCCTTGAGCTGGAATCAAGAAGATCTAGTTGATTGTTGGAGAGATTATTCTCATAATCGATTGCTAAGTTTATGCCCCCTAGAGCTAGAATCTAGAAGAGTGCGATGAGCACTTGTGTAATTCCATTATAGAGAGAGAGTGGAACCCAAGGCACGAAGAGGAGTGTTCTTGGAAGAGTGAAGTAGGGAAGGCTGCCCGAACCACTATAAAAGTATTGTGTGCTATTCATGTGTGATTGATTTACTTTCTTGCATTTAACTGCTTTATTACTCATAAGCACAAAAACTAGAAAAAGTAATCAAATAGGGGTAAGCAAGAAGCTTTTTATAAACCCAATTCACCCCTCCCCTCTTAGGTTAAGCCAAGCTTATAGGACGCAACAAGTGGTACTAGAGCAGGATACAAGCCTACTTGTAGAGATGTAAAATGGCAAGCCCATCATCATCCTCTACTCATGTATTTGCTGAGTGGTAATCTTCTACCCGGCCACCCCTATTCAATGGAACAAACTTTGCATATTGGAAATTAAGAATGAAACAATTCATTATGGCTAGTGACATGGATTCTTAGAAAACCATAGCAATAGGAATAACCCTTCCTAAAACTAAGATTGAAGCTTGGAGTAAATAAGAAACAATAAATGTTCAAAATAATATTAAAGCAATGAGTTTGCTATTTTGTGCCTTATCTGCAAGTGAGTTTGATAGAGTTTCATTATGCACTACTACAAAAGATATGTGTAATAAACTATTGTTGATCTATGAAGGTTCTTCCCAAGTTAAAGGTATTAGGAGGAACATACTTATAGGAGAATTAGAAAATTTCATGATAAAAGAAGGAGAAAGTATTTTAGAAATGTATGCATTTTTTTCAAAATCACTAATGCTCTCAAAAAATTAGAGAGAGAAATTTCTAATTCTGAACAGGTTATAAAAATCTTAAGAGCATTGCCTGAGTCCTGGAATCAAAAGATCATAATAATTGAGGAAATAAAGGACTTAAATGTGCTCAAAGTTGATGACCTTATCAGCTCCCTAATGTCTCATGAGTTGATCAAAAATAAAAGAGAAGAACCTATAAAGCAAAAGAGAATGATGGCTCTGAAAGTAACAAAGGAAAGTAATAGTGAGTGGGATTCACAAACTAAAGATGAAGTTGCTATTCTTGCCAAGAATTTTAAAAAATTTGTAAGAAGTAATAGAGCCAATATTTCAAGAAAGTAATTCAGACAAAAAGACAAAAAGACAAGAAAGAAGAGGAAACTTGCCTCAATGTTCCAAGTGTTGTGGATTTGGACACATATCTGCCATATTTCCAAATAAAGAAAAAGTTGACTTAAATGAAAAAGAAGATAGAAAAGAAAAATAAATAAGAAAACCATCCAAGAACAAAGCAAGGGGAATGTATGTAAATGATGAGGATTTCTCAAGAACAAGCTCAAGTGGAGGAGATGGCAAGGAAATGGGAAATCTTGCAAGAATTTGTTGTATGGCTCATACAGAAAATGACTTCACAAGCTATATTTCTACCAAAGAACAATGTACTAACAAATTGGAAGCTGAGGTAAATTCTTACTATTTTTATTCTTCTGATTCTTTAAGTTACACCAGTAAATCTAGCAAATGCAATAAGTTTGATGAATTGTAGCAATCATACAATTCTCTCTTCAATGAATTTGAAACTCTTGGATAAAAAATCATCCAAAAGTAAAGACACATTGATGCTACTGTCAAAGTAAATGCCATTCTTGTAGACAAAAATCTATCTCTACGAAAAAGAAGTTGATGACTTGGAAAGGGAGATAGAAACATTAAATAGTATGTTGACAAAGTTTTCAAATTCAGGAGAATCAATAACAAATTTCTTACATATGACTAGACAAAGGGGCACAAGAGGACTTGGTTGTAAAGAATCGAGTTGTGAGGAATCACAAAATATCACAAAATTATGTGAATGGACCAAGGGTATGAACTTTATTGAAGAAAGAAGGAATTATAATAACATTAGAAGGTTCATAAAACATTCTTGGGTGAGAAAACCAATGGCATATCCAGCACCAAAAGAAAGTCCTAGAAACTGTTACTTTTGCAACAAAGAAGGAAATGAAATGCCTAATTGTTATGCTAAAAGGTTGCAAAGAAGAGTTGCTAAACTGGAATGGAAACCTAAGAAAAATGCACATTTATCACTAACATAAATGGACCCATTTCCTGGGTGCTAAAGAGGGAAGTAGAATGTTCTCTGTTTATGATTGTAACTACGTCTTAAAGCCATAATGAGAAACACTTGCATCATGGATAGTGGATGCTCAAGACACATGACCAGAAACAAAGACCTCTTTAAGGAGTTGAAACTAATAAATGGGAGGACAATTGCATTTGGTAACAATGGTAAAGGATTCATCAAAGGTATAGGTAAAATCCTTGGTTTATATGATGCATGCATAGAGGATATATTATATGTTGATGGTCTTAAACATAACTTAGCATTAGCCAATTGTGTGATAAAGGTCATAAAGTTATATTTGAATCATCTACATGTAATATATTCGATGTTGATAAAAGCTTATTGTTTGGTGGAAAATAACATGTCAATGAATATCTAGTCCATCTAGATGAAATTGTAGGAAAATACCTAATGCCTGTGAATGATGACCCAATGTTGTGGCATAAAATGCTGGACATATTAATATGTCAAATATCAAATCTCTAAGAAAGCAAAATTTAGTAAATGGTCTACCAAAGCTGAGGTAAGACAAAAATCAAATTTGCAAAGCTTGTCAAATGTCTAAATAGACCAAAACCTCTTTTTCCTCCAAAAATGAAGTATCCACATCCAGACCACTAGAGTTATTACATATGGATTTGTTTGGACCGTCCAACATAATTTACCTTGGAGGGAAAAGATATGCGTATGTCATTGTAGTGACTATACTAAATTCACATTGGTAATCTTATTAACAAGCAAAGATGAAGCATTTTCCATGTTGTTTACTTTTTCAAAGCTTATCCAAAATGAGAATCAACTTTCAATTGTCTCAATTTGAAGTGACAATGGTGGTGAATTTGAAAATAGAAATTTTATTGATTATTTTGAAGAAAAGGGAATTGACCATAGCTTCCTTCTCCTAGAACTCCTTAACAAAATGGCATAATAGAAAGAAAGAATAGGACAATACAAGAAATGGCAAGAACAATGTTAAATGAGAGCAAATTGTCTAAGAGATTTTGGGGAGAAGCAGTTAACATATCATGCCATGTACTAAATAGAGTTACCATTTGGGCAATACTGCAAAAAAAAACTCCCTATGAGCTTTGGAAAGGAAGAAAACCAAACATTTCATATTTTCATTCCTTTTGGTGTTTTTGTTATATACTGAACAATGGTAAGGACATTCTTGGAAAGTTTGATCCAAAGAATGATGAGGCTACATTTCTTGGCTACTCTTCTAACACTAGAGCTTTTAGAGTTTTCAATAAGAAAATTCAAATTATAGAAGATTTTGTGCATGTAATTTTTGATGAGACTGGATTAACCTTGGGAAAGGAGACTGATAGTAATGCAAATGAAGTCACAAAATATATAAAAAGGCTACAACTAGAAAAGAAAGGGGGAGAAGGAACTTTAATGCAAAATGATAATCAAAATTCAAAAGCTGGAAAAGAAGTGAAGGTAACGTTCCATACCAACACCCTACTGATTTAAAATTCATAACTACCCATCCTAGTTTAAGTCATAGGTGACATATATGATGGCATAAGGACAAGAAAATCCATGAAAAACATTTATGGACACTTTACATTTATTTCACAAATAGAACCTACTTGCACTAATCAAGCTCTTGATGATGAAAATTGGATAATTGCAATTCAAGAAGAGCTAAATCAGTTTCAAGGAAACAAATTTTGGGAATTAGTTCCAAGACCCAAGCATGTGGAAGTAATTGGAACCAAATGGGTTTTTAGAAATAAATTAGATGAAAGTGGACTTGTTGTTAGAAAGAAGGCAAGATTAGTTGCTAAGAGGTATTCTAAAGAAGAGGGAATTGACTTTGAGGAACCTTATGCCCCTGTAACAAGATTAGAAGCCATAAGCATGTTACTCGCATTTGCATCCTACAAGAATTTTAAGCTATTTCAAATGGATTTGAAAAGCACATTCCTTAATGGGTATCTAAATAGGAGGTGAATGTAGAGCAACCTCCTGGTTTTGAGTTTAATGATCAACCGAACCATGTGTATAAACTTACTAAAGCACTATATGGACTAATGCAAGCTCCAAGAGCTTGGTATAAAAGATTAAGTAAGTTTCTTGATGATCATCAGTATAAAAGAGGAAAAGTTGATACTACATCATTCATTAAGAATGTTGGCACTAATATCATGATAGTTCAAATTTATGTTGATGATATTTTTTGGTGCTACTAATGAAGTTCTTTGCCAAGATTTTTCTAGAATTAAGCAGGTTGAATTTGAAATGAGCATGATAGTGAGCTAAACTATTTCCTTGGATTGCAAATCAAACAAATAGATGATGGAAACTACATTTATCAATCTAAGTATACAAGAGACATGCTCAAAAAGTTCAAGATGGAAGAATTGAAAGCTACAAATACTTTAATGAACACTTCGATAAGATTAGATAAAGACGAGAAGGGTAAACTTGTTGATCAAAAATTATATCGAAGTATGGCCAGTTCCTTACTATACTAAACTGCATCTAGGCCTGATGTCTAATTTTGTGTATGTTTATGTGCTAGATTTTAATTTAGCCTAAGAGAATTACATCTAACTGCAACAAAATAAATTTTTAAGTATCTAGCTGAAACACCAAGTCTAGGGCTATATTATTCAACAGGATCTGGTTTTGAATTAATTGGATATTCAGATGCTGACTTTGGAGGATAAAAAGTTGACAGGAGAAGCACCAGTGGAACATATCAATTTCTAGGAAATAGTTTAGTTTCATGATTTTCTAGAAAGCAAACTAGTGTTACTCTCTCTACTGCAGAAGCTGAGTATAAAGCATCTAAAAGTTATTATGCACAATTGCTTTGGATGAAACAACAACTTCTAAATTATGGTTTACATTATGGTAATATTCTTGTAAGGTGTGATAATACAAGTGCTATATGTTTAACAAAAAATCCTATTTTACACTCTCGCAAAAAGCATATTGAAATTAGGCATCATTTCATAAAAGATCATGCAGAAAAGCATGATATTTGTTTAAAGTATGTGCCTACTAATTATCAACTTGCAGACATTTTCACAAAACCATTATCACTTGAAAATTTTTACACCATTAGAAGAGAATTCGGAATGATTGAGATCCTTATATAACCCTTATATGATTATGCATTACCTTGATAATTTTCCTCCTAATAATTAGCTTTCAATGAAGATCTATGTAATGTTTGAATATTTCCCTAGTTAACGACTTTCTTTCCCATTGATTTTTTTTTTACTGCTGACAAAAAGGGGGAGAAAATATATAGAAAGACTTGTTTGGTAGAAAGGAGGCTTGTCATAAATTGTATCTAATGAGTCGTAACATCATATATATCATTAACTTTCTTTATGATAAAATGTCAAACTCCATAGGATTATATATTTCAATTAGATAGGGGGAGTTTGTAATTGCAAATGCATCATTACCATATTCATTAAAACAACTCAAGTTTATAAGTTTTGTCATAATCAAAAAGGGGGAGATTGTTAGGATTATATGCATGATTTTGATAATAACAAAACTTGTTTTAGACTTAATATATGCTAATGATGTTGATAATTTAGAAAGCTTGAAATATAGTCAAGGATGCTTGAAGAGTATGTTTTTTAATTGAGTAATCACTATGAAAGCATATTTGCGAGTTATCAAAAAATCACTATGATCCATATTGCAATGAACTTGGTTTATCATATTGTGCTACATTAGATTATATTTATAATTATTAAGATAAAATTATGCTCCTCAGAGAAATATCATTTCTATATTCCAAAGAATATAAGCTTGAAGGAGTTTTTCTAAATACCAAAATATGATTCAAATTTAATATCCATATTTCTAAACTTATGCAAATTATATGTGGACAAATGTATTTTAATTTGTCATGAAAAATGTCAAAGTCTGAAAAAATGACAAAATGCAAAAACACAAGTGGAGGATGCCAGCCACTTAGAGCAATCGCTTGGCAAACCACCTGGGACACTAGCCACTTAGAGTAACTGCCTGCCATATCACCTGCCATGAGGTAGCAAGGTACACTTGGAAGAAAAGCTAGAGAATCGACCATAGTTGCATGGCCTAGTTGCCTGGTATATCGCCTGGTGCACAGCCACTTGGCCCAGGCGCCTGCCATACTGTTCCACACTAGTATAACACAAGTGCATGGCATCAAGCTTTGTAATAAAACAGTGAGTGAGTATTGTCTCCATAGGGACTGGTGATTTTAATTAATCACTAGCTATTGCAATGCATAATCCTAATTTTATTGGGAAAATCAAATAATATGAATTTCACTAAGAACTAAAAGGAAGGGTAGGCTTTTTTTGGAAAGGAATCAAGGTGAAGAAGCTCTAGCGGATTGACTTCACTTGTGTTTCATCGATTTATAGATTAAGAAATCAGGATTTATAGATTTATAGATTAAGAATCCAAATGCATTTAGCCTCCTCTCCTGAGTGACAAGCTAAATATCTATTATCAATATTCCAAACATGCCTATAAAAATTGGTATATTAATAATGAATTAAGATATGTAGTTTCCTTTAACTAATCTTACATAACCTAGAGACTTTTCCAAGACATCAAAAATTACATATCATGATGTTCAGATCTCATTCAGAATGACCTCTTTTGAGTGTTGAATTCTAAATGCTATATCATTCGATAAAGGATCATTAAATTGAAGGCATTAATCACACAACATCACAAATAAATCTCTGAAACATACTGAATCACATAATTCATTGATTAAACCCTGACTTCAACACAAGATGCATCTCCCCACTAGAAGGAGAGATTTTGCCACTCATATTCAAATCAAAAGACATAGCTTTATCATTCGACATTGTCTAAAATCCGAATATAGCGTTTAATGCAAGTACAATTGAAGAATGATAAGGAAACACTAAAAAATTTAAAAGTGAAAATGAAAGTAGACTCTTCTCCTTTGGTTTCCCTTACTGAAAATAGGCTTGAAGCACATCTCTCTGAAAAATCCTTTTTCTCTTCTCTTCTCAAGCTCCAATCCAATCTTCGAGCTGCTCCCAAGATCTCTAAGATTTCTAAGATGTCTCAGATCAGCTCTAAGGTGACCTCTCTGAACTTTTTATACTCCTTCCTTCAATAGTGATTTTTTTGCAGCTTTTCCACAAAATCTTAGAAGATCCAATGTTGTTTCCAATACTTTCAGAAAATCCGGATCTGTGTCTCCAGCTATAGTGCTGTGACATAGTGTAGCGGCACAAGATCATCTGACTCCAAAAATTCATTACTGTGTCATGACATGGTGTCGCGGCATTGTGTTGCGGCATTGTTCTTGCTACCTTGAGTCTGTGTTGCGGCATTGTGCCGTGACATAGTATAGCTTGTCTTCGAGTTTCTTCCAATGCCAAGACATGGTGTCATGACATAGTGTCATGACATAGTGCCATGACATTTTGTTGTGACATTGAAGTGCTATCCACCATTCCTTTGTATTTTCTTCATTTCAATGCATTTCCTTGTGTTTTCTCTTTCCTTCTTGAAGTTGTGTGCCTACAAACCAAATACAAACATAAATACATCAAATCTACTAAACATAACTTCAAAACAAACCAAAAGCTAGCTTGAAAAGGCATGATATAAGTGAATAATATTCACTTATCAAACACCCCCAAACTTATAACTTTGCTCATCCTCAAGCAAAACTCAAGAAGAACACAAAAACAACATTGATCAAGTTCACCAAAAACTTCAAGAGAGTTAACATAGCTTGGAAGAAGATGTCAAAATATCATGTATATCAAAAATGTCAACCTAAATATTATCTTGTTTACCTTCAATTCCTAATGCGTGTGCAGAGAGTTATAGCCATTTCAATTTAAATCACTTCATACTTAGTTTTATTCAAACAACCAAGTAATACATATTCAGTGCAAACCTTATGAATCCACAACTTGAGAGAGATATTACAATAGATTAGCATACAATGTTTTACTTGCTTTATTTTCTTCTTTACTTTGCTTGTTTTCCTTTTTTTGTGGGCTGTATTACTATAATGCTCTTCATAATTATCTTCTTTTGAAGTCTTTGGAATGTGATCCCCCCAATTCTTGGGCTGTATTACTATGATACCACCAAACTTATTTTCTTTTCAATTAATGGGATGTGATCCCCCCAAAGGAATCTATTATTTGTCTCAAACACTAATTGTAATGAATTCTAGAGTTCAAACTGAGGTATGCATACTTGGGTACCAAAATTATTTCTAAGTACTTAGTAAATTCAAAAGAAAGTGGTTATGTGATTGAATGTATCCAAAGAAAATTTGACATATATTAAAATCAAAAACATAAATAACCGTCATTCTCATCCTAGCCATTGTTATGGCATGTTTTTCATATCATTGGTCTAATGTATTGATCAATGTTAAAAGCATTTTTTTAACCACACATAATCACAACCAAACAAAGCACTAAATAGCAATCTAGAAACATAACACACATAACTTGATAAACCAAACACATAAACAAAACCAACAACAACATATATCAAACCAATAGCACACAACATAACCTCCCCCAAACTTAAACAACACATTGTCCTCAATGTAACAATTAATGGATAAGGGGTGGAAAGAAACTTCCTTGTGGGAACATTTTCTCCTTTAATGGTGTAGGAAGATTGCTTTCATGGTGTGCGTAGCTTCTTAAGGGATCATCTACATTAAGAAAAACTAACTAAAAATAAATTGGAAAACCAAACTAAGATAATGGAAATAAACAAAAGAAAGTAAAATGTTGAAAGCTTAGGTTATCTCCCAAGAAGCGCTTTGTTTATAGTCTCAGCTCGACTATGGTTTTCCTCATTCCTTGAAAGGAAATTTGGCTTTGTGGTGCACCGGTTCTTTGAATCTTCATATTGGCTTAGGGACTTTTTTAGGTGCACCCAGTTGATGCACAAACTTGATTGCTCCATCTTTGTCTATGGGCACTTTTGAAAAAAAAAATTATGATATCATCCACCATATCACTCTTGAAGCAATCATTATTCTCGTTTTGCAGCTATATCTCTTTGTAAATGTTGAACTTCACTCCATGATCTTGAACTTGACATAGCTTTCCTTCCTCCACTCCTATAAAAGGAGAAGAACTAATCATTGAAAAGAATGAATTAGAGCCAAAATTTTCATACCTTAGAGATTTGGGTAGTTGCTTCAGTTTCGAATTAGCTTTAACTTCTTCTATCAATGACTCCTCTTCCAATGGTTCCACCTTGTTGCTTACCTCCTCTTTTGATAACTCTTCTAAAGCCAAAACATATTCCATGACCTCCCTAGTGTCTACAATATCCTGACTTATAGAGTTTTCATTGCAATTTTCTAAAGGATATTGAATATTTTCATCATTAGCAACACAATCCTCCAAATCCTCAAGAAAATCAGTGTAGCTTGGAAAAGCATTGTTGTTTGGATTATAGACAGAGTTTGCAAGTTGATCACTTTGAGCTTCCAAAGACCTAATAGATGCATTCATATTTCCCATGTGTGTCTCAATGCTATCAAGTCTTGTTTCATTCCTTGAAAACTTGCTCGACTTTCTATTACAAAGGCATTAATGAAGTCTTCAAGTGATGGCTTCATCTCAGTTGGTTGAGGCTGAAAATTAGCAACAGGGTTTATTGCATTCCAAGGATTTCCATAGGGCAAGTTCTCATGATCATAAAATCCTAGATAGTACACATCATATCCATTAGGCCAATGGAAGGTATTGAATGCCATGTTCTTAAGCAAGGAGATTTAGCATGCACTGTTAAAGAAGCAAAAAGAAAGAAAATCAAAGTAAAAGATGTGAGAAAAGAAAATAAAGTTCCAAAGTAAAACTAGAATTATCATATAACAAAATTAGTGAAAAATTAAAATAATGCCAATTCCCGGCAATGGTGCCAAAAACTTGTTCCATACTGGTATACAGCAAGTGTACGACATCAAGCTTTGCAATAAATTGGTGAGTGAGTATTGTCTCCACAGGGACTGGTGATTTTAATTAGTCACTGTTATTGCAATGCATAATCCCAATTTTATCTGGAAAATCAAATAATATGAATTAAACTAAGAACTAAAAAGATGGGTAGGCATTTTTTGGAAAGGAATCAAGGTGAAAAAGGTCTAGAGGATCGACTTCACTTATGTTCCAATCATGGGTTCATCAACTTAAAATGCCTTGAGTAGTTTTATCGATTTATAGATTAAGAATCCAAATGCATTTGGCCTCCTCTCCCGAGTGACCATCTAAATATATATTATCAATATTCCAACTTTGACATTCCTATAAAAATTGGGATATTAATAATGCATTAAGATATGTGGTTTCTTTAATTAATCTTACATAACCTAGAGACTCTCCTAAGACATCCAACATTGCATATCATGATGTTGAGATCTCATCCAAAATTACCTCTTTCAAGTGTTGAGTTCTAAATGCTGTATCATTCGATAAAGGGTCATTAAATCAAAGGCATTAATCACACAACATCACAAATAAATCTCTAAAATATACTCAATGACATAACTCATTGATTAAACCCTGACATCAACACAAGATCCATCTCCCCTCTAGAAGGAGAGATTTAGCCACTCATATTCAAATCAAAAGACAGCTTTATTATTCCACATTGTCTAAAATCCAAATATAGAGTTTAATCAAAGTACAATTGAAGAATGATAAGCAAACACTAAAAGATTAAAGAGTGAAAATCAAAGCAAACTCTTCTCCTTTGGTTTCCCTTGCTAAAAATAGGCTTGAAGCATGTCTCTTTGGGAAATCCTTTTTCTCTTCTCTTCCCAAGCTCCAATCCAATCTTGAAGCTGCTCCCAAGATCTCCAAGATTTTTAAGATGTCTCAAATCAGCCCTAGGGCGACCTCTCTGAGCTTTTTATACTCCTTCATTCAATAGTGATCTTTTTGCAGCTTTTCCATAAAATTTCAGAAGACCCGGCATTGTTTCCAATACTTTCAGAAAATCCAGATCTATGTCTCCATCTATAGTGCTGTGACATAGTGTCATGGCACAAGATCATCTGACTCCCAAAATTCATTACTACGCCATGACATGGCCATGATGTAGTATAGCATGTCTTCAAATTTTCTTCCATTGCCATGACATGGTGTTGCGACATAGTGCCTTGACATTATGCTATGACATTGAAGTGCTATCCACCATTCCTTTGCATTTTCTTCATTTAAATGCATTTCCTTATGTTTTCTCTATCCTTCTTGAAGTTATCTGCCTACAAACCAAATAGAAACATAAATACATCAAATCTACTAAACATAACTTAAAAACAAACCAAAAGCTAGCTTAAAAAGGCATGATATAAGTGAATAATATTTGCTTATCACATACCGCTTATCGACCTCCAATGGTTGGAAATTCAAATGTTGCTTCATCAAATCAACTCTAATGGCCATGATTTTGAAAGATTTATTTAACGAGGAATGGAGGCACGTTTCCAAGAAGTTGAAACATTCATTTGAAGATCCTTTTGAGCTTTAATCTTTTCATTTTCAAGCAACCCAATGCCAAGAGCTAAAACCCTTTTCATACATACACAAGAGCTTTCAAACTTCATAATATTCATCCAAGGCCTTTTCTACAACACAAAGGGAAGATTCTCAGCATCGAAAAGCTACTCAAATCATTTTTCCCAATGCTCAATAAGAAGGATGTTCGAAACCCACCAAGAAGAGCAATTCGATTATTGGAGAGATTGTTCTAATAATCAATTGTAAAGTTTATGCCCCCTTGAGCTAGAATCAAGAAAATCAAGTCGATTATTAGAGATATTATTGTCATAATCAATTGCTAAGTTTATACACCTTAGAGCTAGAATCTAGAAATGTGTGAGGAGCACTTGTATAATTATTCCATTATAGAGGATAGTGAAACCCAAGGCACGAAGAGGAGTGTTCTTGGAAGAGTGGAGTAGGGAAGGTTGCCTGAACCACTATAAAAATATTATGTACTATTCATTTATGATTAATTTGCTTTCTTGCATTTAACTGCTTTATTACTTATTTCATTATAACTTGCACATAAGCACAGAAATGAGGGAAAGTAATTAAATAGGGGTTAAGCAAGAAATTTTTTCTAAACCCAATTCACCCCTCCCCTCTTGGGTTAAGCCAAGCTTATGGGACCCCACAAGTAGTATCAGAGTAGGCTATAGGCCTACTTGTAGAAATCTAAAAGGCAAACCCTTCATAATCCTCTACTCATGTATTTGCTGAGGGGCAATCTTCTGCCCGACCACCCCTATTTGATGGAACAAACTTTGCATATTAGAAATTAAGAATGAAACAATTCATTATGGCTAGTGACATGGATTGTTAGAAAGCCTTAGCAATAGGAATGAGATCAAAACAATGCTAAAGCAATGAGTTCATTATTTTGTGCCTTATCTGGAAGTGAATTCGATCGAGTTTCATTATGCACTACTGCAAAAGATATCTGGAACAAACTGGTGTCGATCTATGATGGTTCTTCTCAAGTTAAGGGGACTAGGAGGAACATACTTATAGGAGAATTAGAAAATTTCATGATAAAAGAAGGAGAAAGTATTTCAGAAATGTATGCTCATTTTTTAAAAATCAGTAATGCTCTTAAAGGATTAGAGAGAGAAATTTCTAATTCTGAATAGAATATGAAGATCTTGAGAGCATTGCCCGAGTCCTAGAATCAAAAGATCACAGCAATTGAGGAAGTAAAGGAATTAAACATGTTGAAAGTCGATGACTTTATCAGCTCCCTAATGTCTCATGAGTTGATTAAAAATAAAAGAGAAGAACCTATAAAGCAAAAGAGAACGATGGCTCTGAAAGCAACAAAGGAAAGTAATAGTAAGTTGGATTCACAAACTGAAGATGAAGTTGCTATGCATGCTAGGAATTTCAGGAAAATTGTAGGAAGTAATAGAGCCAATATTTCAATAAAAAAATTTAGACAAGAAGACAAAAAGACAAGAAAAGAAGACAAAGAAGAAGAAACTTGCCTCAATGTTACAAGTGTGGTGGATTTGGACACATATTTACCATATGTCCAATAAAGAAAAAATTGACTTAAATGAAAAAGAAGATAGAAGAGAAAAACAAACCAGAAAACCATCCAAGAACCAAGAAAGGGGAATGTATATAAATGATGAGCATTCCATAAGCACAAGTACAAGTGGAGGAGATGACAAGAAAATGGGAATCTAACAAGAATTTGTTGCATAGCTCATATAGAAAATGACTCCACAAGCTATATTTGTACAAAAGAATAATGTACAAATAAATTGGAAACTGAGGTAAATTCTTACTATTCTTATTCCTCTGATTCTTCAAGCTCCACCAGTAATTCTAGCAACTGTAATAAGTTTGATGAATTCCAGCAATCATACAATTCTCTCTTTGATGAATTTGAAACTGTTGAACAAAAATTCATCCAAAAGAAGAGACACTTTGATGCTACTGTCAAAGTAAATGCCATTCTTGTAGAGAAAAATCTATCTCTACAAAAAGAAGTTGATGACTTGAAAAAGGAGATAGAAATATTAGATAGTATGTTGAAAAAGTTCTCCAATCTAGCAAAATCAATAACCAAGTTCTTATGTATGACTAGACAAAGGAGCACAAGAGGACATGAGTGTAAAGAATTAAGTTGTGAGGAATCACAAAATATCACAAAATTTTGTGAATGGACCAAGGGTATGAACTTTATTGAAGAAAGAAGGAATTATAATAACATTAGAAGGTTCTTACAACATTCTTGGGTGAGAAAACCAATTGCATATCAAGCACCAAAAGAAACTCCCAATAAGTGTTACTTTTGCAACAAAGAAGGACATGAATCGCATAATTGTTATGCTAAAAGGTTGCAAGTATGAGGTGCTAAACTGGAATGAAAACCTAAGAAAAATACACATTTATCGCTAACATAAATGGACCCATTTCTTGGGTACCAAAGAGGTAAGTAGAATGTCCTCTATTTATATTTGTAGCTAAGTCTTAAAGCCACAATGAGAAACACTTGGATCATGGATAGCGGATGCTCAAGACACATGACCGGAAACAAAGACCTCTTTAAGGAGTTGAAACTAATAAATGGGGGGACATTTGCATTTGGTAACAATGGTAAAGGATTCATCAAAGGTATAGGTAAAATCCTTGGTTTATATGATGCATGCATAGAGGATATATTATATGTTGATGATCTCAAACATAACTTACTTAGCATTAGCCAATTGTGTGATAAAGGTCATAAAGTTATATTTGAATCATCCACATGTAATGTATTAGATGTTGATAATAGCTTATTATTTAGTGAAAAACACCATGGAAATGTATATCTAGTCCATGTAGATGAAATTGTAAGAAAATGCCTAATTGCTGTGAATGATGTCCCATGGTTGTGGCACAAAAGACTAGGACATATTAATATGTCAAATATCAAATCTCTATGGAAGAAAATTTTAGTAAATGGTCTACCCAAGCTGAGGTATGATAAAAATCAAATTTGCAAAGCTTGTCAAATGTCTAAATAGACCAAACCTCTTTTTCCTCCAAAAATGAAGTGTCCACATCCAAACCACTAGAGTTATTACATATGGATTTGTTTGGACCATCCAACATAATTAGCCTTCAAGGAAAAGATATGCGTACATAATTATAGATGACTAAACTAAATTCACATGGGTAATCCTATTAACAAGCAAAGATGAAGCATATTCCATATTGTTTACTTTTTCAAAGCTTGTTCAAAATGAGAAGCAACTCCCAATTATCTCAATTTGAAGTGACCATGGTGGTGAATTTGAAAATAGAAAGTTTTATTGATTATTTTGAAGAAAACGTAATTCACCATGGCTTCTCTTCTCCTAGAACTCCTTAACAAAATGGCATAATAGAAAGAAAGAATAGGACAATACAAGAAATGGCAAGAACTATGTTAAATGAGAGCAAATTTTCTAAGAGATTTTGGTGAGAAGCAATTAACACATCATGTCATGTACTAAACAGAGTTACCATTTGAGTGATTCTATGAAAAGCTCCCTATAAGCTTTAGAAAGGAAGAAAACCAAATATTCATATTTTCATTCCTTTGGGTGTTTATGTTATATACTGAACAATGGTAAAGACAATCTTGGAAAGTTTGATCTAATGAGCGATTAGGCTACATTTCTTAGCTACTCTTCTAACACTAGAGCTTTTAGAGTTTTCAATAAGAAAATTCAAATTATAAAAGAATCTGTGCTTGTAATTTTTGATGAGACTGGATTAACCCTGGGAAAGGAGACTGATAGTGATGCAAATGAAGTCATAAAAAGGATGAAAAGGCTACAACTGGAAAAGAAAGGAGAAGGAACTTCAATGCAAAATGATAATCAAAATTCAAAAGCTGAAAAAGAATTAAGTGAAGGCAATGTTCCATACCAACACCCCACTGATTTAAAATTCATTACTGCCCATTCTAGAGATCAAGTCATAGGTGACATATATGATGGAGTTAGGATAAGAAAATCCATGCAAAACATTCATGGACCCTTTGCATTTATTTCAAACATAGAACCTACTTCTACTAATCAAGCTCTTGATGATGAAAATTGGATAATTGCAATGCAAGAAGCGATAAATTAGTTTGAAAGAAACAAAGTTTGGAAATAATTCCAAGACCCAAGCATGTGGTAATTGGAACTAAATGAGTTTTTAGAAACAAATTGCATGAAAGTGGACTTGTTGTTAGAAACAAGGCAAGATTAGTTCCTAAGGGGTATTCCCAAGAAGATGGAATTGACTTTGAGAAAACTTAGGCCCCTATAGCAAGATTAGAAGTCATAAGCATGTTACTCGCATTTGCATCCTATAAGAATTTTAAGCTATTTCAAGTGGATGTGAAAAGTGCATTCCTTAATGGGTATCTAAATAAGGAAGTGTATGTAGAGCAACCTCCTGGTTTTAAGTTTAATGATCATTCGAACCATGTGTATAAACTTACTAAAGCACCATATGGACTAATGGAAGCTCCAAGAACTTGGTATGATAGATTAAGTAAGTTTCTTGATGATCATCAGTTCAAAAGAGGAAAAGTTGATACTACATTATTCATTAAGAATGTTAGCACTGATATCTTAATAGTTCAAATTTACGTAGATAACATTATTTTTGGTGCTACTAATGAAGTTATTTGCCAAGATTTTTCTAGAATTATGCAGGTTGAATTTGAAATGAGCATGATGGTGAGCTAAACTATTGCCTTGGATTGCAAATCATATAAATAGATGATGGAAACTACATTTGTTAATCCAACTATACTAGAGACATGCTCAAAAAGTTCAAGATGGAATAAGCGAAAGCTACAAATACTCCAATGAACACTTCAACATGATTAGATAAAGACAAGAAGGGTAAACTTGTTGATCAAAAATTATATCAAAGTATGATCGGTTCCATGCTCTACTTAACCGCAACTAGGCCTAATGTCTTATTTAGTGTATGTTTATGTGCTAGATTTCAATTTAGCCCAAGAGAGTCACATCTAGCTGCAATAAAATGAATTTTTAAGTATCTAGTTGAAACACCAAGTCTAGGGCTATATTATCCAAGAGGATCTGGTCTTGAATTAATTGTATATTTAGATGCTGACTTTAAAGGATACAAAGTTGACAGGAGAAGCACCAGTGGAACATGTCAATTTCTAGGAAATAGTTTAGTTTCATGGTTTTCTAGAAATCAAACTAGTGTAACTCTCTCTATTGCAAAATCTGAGTATAAAGCAGTTGAAAGTTGTTGTGCACAAGTGCTTTGGATGAAACAACAACTTCTAAATTATGGTTTACATTATAGAAATATTCCTATAAGGTGTGATAATACAAGTGCTATATGTTTAACAAAAAATCCTATTTTACACTCTCGCACAAAGCATATTGAAATTAGGCATCGTTTCATAAGAGATCATGTAGAAAAGCATGATATTTATTTAGAGTATGTGCCTCCCAATGCTCAACTTGCAGACATTTTCACAAAACCATTATCACCAAAAAATGTTTACACGATTAGAAGAAAATTGGGAATGATTGAGATCCTTATATAAGCCTTATATGGTTATGCATTACTTTGATAATTTTCCTCCTAATAATCTGCTTTCAATGAAGATCTATGTAATGATTGAATATTTCCCTAGTTAAAGGCTTTCTCTCCCATTGAAATTTTTCTTGCTGCTGACATAAAGAAGGAGAAAATATATAGAAAGACTTGTTTAGAAGAAAGGAAACTTGTCATAAATTGTATCCAATGAGTCGTAACATCATATATATCATTAACTTTCTTTATGATAAAATGTCAAACTCCATAGGACTACATATTTCAATTAGATAGGGGGAGTTTGCAATTGCAAATGCATCATTAGCATATTCTTTAAAACAACTCAAGTCTTTAAGTTTTGTCATCATCAAAAAGGGGGAGATTATTAGGATTATGTGCATGAATTTGATAATAACAAAACTTGTTTTACTCAATATATGCTAATGATGTTGATAATTTAGAAAGCTTGAAATATAGTCAAGTATGCTTGAAGAATATGCATTTAAATTGAGTAATCACTATGCAAGCATATTTGCAAGTTATCAAAAAATCACTACAACACATGTTATAATTAACTTTGTTTATCATATTATGCTACATTGGATTATATTTATAATCGTTAAGATAAAATTATGTGCCTCAGAGAAATATCATTTCTATATTCCAAAGAATGTAAGGCTTAAAAAGTTTTTTAAATACAAAAATATGATTCAAATTTTATATGCATGTTTCTAAACTTATGCAAATTATATGTAGACAAATGTATTTTAATTTCTAATGAAAAATGTCAAAGTCTCTAAATGTGATAGAATGCAAAAACCCAAGTGAAGGACGCCAGCTAATTGGAGCAACCGCATGGCAAACTGCCTCGGACGCTAGCCACTTGAAGCAACTGCTTGCCATACCGCCTGCTAGGAGGCAGCAAGGTACATTTGGAAGAAAAGCTAGAGAATCGACCATAGTCACATGGCCTAGCTGCCTAGCATATTGCCTAGAGAACAGTCGCTTGGCCCAGGCGCTTGCCATACCGCCTGTCGACGCCCAACGGTCAAAAATTTGAATGTTGCTTCATCAAATCAACTCTAACAACCATGATTTTGAAAGATCTATTTAAGGAGGAATGGAGGGATGTTTCCAAGAAGTTGAAGCATTCACTTGAAGATCCTTTTGAGCTTTAATCTTTTCATTTTCAAATAACCCAAGGCTAAGAGCTAAAACCCTTTTCATACTTACACAAGAGCTTTCAAACTTCACAATATTCATCCAAGGCCTTCTTCTACAACACAAAGGGGAGATTCTTAACACTAAAAAGAGCTACTCAAATCACTTCTTTGCAATGCTCAATAAGAAGCACATTTAAAGTGTAATTCTCTTTCTTTCATTTATGTATATTTTAAGTTGCTAGAAACCCAGCAAGAAGAGAGATTCGATTGTTGGAGAGATTGTTTACATAATCAATTGTTAAGTTTATGCTCCCTTGAGCTGAATCAAGAAGAGCAAGTCAATTGTTGGAGAGATTGTTCTCATAATCAATTGCTAAGTTTATGCACCTTAGAGCTAGAATCTAGAAGTGTGGCAGGAGCACTTTCCATTATAGAGAGATAGTGGAACTGAAGGCATGAAGAGGATTGTTCTTGGAAGAGTGGAGTAGGGAAGGTTGCCTGAACCACTATAAAAATATTATGTGCTATTCATGGGTGATTGATTTACTTTCTTGCATTTAACTATTTTATTACTTGTTTCATTATAACTTGCTCATAAGCATAAAAATGAAGGAAAGTAATCAAATAGGGGTTAAGCAAGAAATTTTTTATAAACCCAATTCACCCCTCCCCTCTTTGGTTAAGCCAAGCTTACGAGACCCAACACTACCAAATAAAACTATTACAGCATTGAACTCCCCAAGTAATGCATTTTTTATTCTATTGCCGCGACATCAGATTTTTTGTTTACCAAGTACCCAACAAACATTTCAATTGTCGAGGAGCTCAACTTCTTCAACTCATCTTTTTCACTTTTATCTAAAATTAACTCAAAGTGACACCTTTTGCATATTTTTGATAGTTTTAACACCTAAAATAGAAACTAACTCTATTAATTACAATATTTAAGCAAAATCAATGAACTTAAATCAATTGAAGATCCAAAATATGTGAATTTAGGTATTGAAACATGATAAAATATGAGCTTATTAAATACCTCAAAACTTAGCTTTTAATCATCCTTGAGCAAAATAGTAACCAAACTAATGGAATAGTTAGGATCTCTCTTAATCAATCAAAAATATGTCAGACAAATTGTACATATACACATAACTAAGAAATCATTCAAGACACTTGCTAAGTAATCTCATGAAACTCATGCATCTTCAATCCCTTCATGAAGTGAGAATATGTGTGTGTGTACTTTGTTAATCTCATGCTACATGCATGCCTTTCAATTAATAATATGTAATTTAGGGATTCTGATGATTTTTATAAAATATTCTATAAGCTTATTTTTCATAATCCCTCTCCACTAATGTAGACAACTTTGTCCACTTGTATCAATAGGACTTTGTTAAGCTTGTAACGAGGCCTTGGTTTTAGCTAACAAAGAAAAGGAATAAGGATTCACAAAGTAAGAGATCACAAATAAGTTGCATATGAATATTCACTCTCTTGACTTATTATTTGAGGTTGTTTCTTTCTTTATGGCTATATTACTACCAAACTCCCTAACTTATTTTCTTTTGAATTCATAGGGATGTGGTCCCCCCAATTGAATGATAAATCCTCATTGATTCTGTTATTTTTGTCCTTTTTCTTTATTTTAGCATTCTTCTTTTAATTCTTCTTTTGCTTCACTCAAACCTCTCTCACAACTATGTGTATAGATTATATCTCTTAATAGGTCAAATATGGTTTTTTAGGCTTAAAGGGTTTGGATGATAAAGCTAAAGAAAGGAAAAGTTGAATGGTGGTCTTTCACATGCTTTGCATATGTCATTCTTTCAATAAAGCTCAACAGGAATACTAGTGACATGATATACTAGGTTAGTTTGAAAGGGTCAAATTGATTAAAAAATGCTTAAGTCATTTCCAAGCAAAAATGTTATCTAGGATTTTGCCTTGAAGAATAATCAATCAAGTTCTAGTATGCTCATGTTAATCAAAATATGTCATCGAATTCATAAAATCATCAACCAATCAACATACACTTCACATGATCATAACATGATTTCTCAAAAATCATCATTCATGAAAAAGAAAGATTTATCACAAAAATCATTAAATCACAAGGTAGCATATATCCTTCCTTCTAAATCATATGTAATGGTAATAAAAAACTAAGCATGTGTTATTGATCATCAAGAGAGAATCCTATTCAGTTTCAATATTTAACAAATTTACATAATTGCTCATGGATTTTCTTATCTAAGTCAAGAAAAAATTAAAGCTTATTGAAAAAGTATACCTAAATTTGAAGAAAAATTTCCCAAAACTGAATGAAAGTCTTCAAATATACCCCAAAACTTAAACTAAACATCATCCTCAATGTGAAAGAATGAAAGAAAGATAAGGTTGAGGGCTTCCATGAATGGACTAATGTTGCATTCTCAGTGCTCCTAATTTGTAGATGTGAACTATCTAACTATTTGTCTGTTTCTCATGAGTTGAACTTTCTCCTCTGAAGTGTATCATTCTCCTATGCTGGTGGACAAGAGTTGATCAAACTATTGATCGCTACAAGGCAAAATTTTTTGAAATCAAGAAAGCACAAAAAATACTAACCAAAAAAGAAAAATGAAGCAAAACTAAGCTAGACTAAAAATCCTAAAAGAGAAGGGATGAAGAAGTAGTTCTGATTTATAGTCTCCAGCTTGACTCTATCTCTTCCTTAAGCTGGTTCTTTCAGGTCTAATATGAACTTCTGGTTGTGAAATCTTCCTTCAAAGTATACCTTCAAATGCTGAACATTCACTTTGAATGCTCCCTTGGTGTCATGAGATGGCAATGTCTCAGTGACAATGAAAGGACTTGACCATCTAGACTGTAACTTACTAGGAAACAAACTAAGGCGAGAGTTATAAAGTAACACTTTTTGGCCCATTTCAAACTCTCTTCTTAGAATGTGCTTGTCATGCCATCTCTTTATATGCCCTTTGTATATCTTGGCATTCTCATAAGCTTCATTGTGAAGTTCATTCTGTCATTTAATTGTAGCAATCTTTCTTTTCCAACAAGTTGCTTATCAAAATTCAAAACTTTTAGTGCCCAACATGCTCTATGTTCTAATTCCACAAGTAAATGACAAGCCTTTCCAAACACCATCCTAAAAGGAGATATCCCAATGGGTGTTTTGCATGCAGTCCTATAGGCCCAAAGTCTATCATCAAGTTTTACTGAGCAATCTTTCCTAAAGGCATTCACAATTTTCTCTAAAATTCTTTTGATTTTCCTATTTGAAACTTCTACCTGTCCACTAGTCTGAGGATGATAGGGAGTTGCAATCTTATATGTGACTCCATATTTATAGAGAAGTGCTTCGAACAGTTTATTGCAAAAATGTGTTCCCCCATCTGGTAAAAATGTTTTTCTTTAAAAATTTGATCACTACCCTAGCATCATTTGTTAGCATTGCTGCAACTTCTACCCATTTAGACACATACTCTGCAACTACCAGAATATTCTTATGACTTAAAGAAGAGGAAAATGGTCCCATGAAATCAATACCCCAAATATCAAATAACTCACAAACAAGAATGTTCTTTAAAGGCATCTCATTTCTTCTAGAGATATTTCCCATTCTCTAACATCTATCACATGAAAGTACATGGGTGTGTGCATCTTGGAAAATTATTGGCTAATAAAAACTAGATTGCAAAACCTTAGCGATAGTTTTTGTGAAATTGAAATGCCCACTTACCTCTCCATCATGACAATGTTGTAGAATACTTACCATCTCCTCCTCTGGTACACATCTCCTTATCACGTGGTTTAAACTTAAACAAAAAAGGTTCTTTCCAAAGGTAATGTTTAACATTAGAAAATAATATTTTCTTTTATTGATATGACATGTCAGGGGGTAAAACATTACTTGCCAAATAATTCACAAAATCAGTAAACTAGGGTATTTATGTGGAGTTGACATGAAATGTGCTCATCAAGGAATTCTTCTAGAATTGGAGTTTCCTCCTCTTTTGTAGTTGGAATTGTGGACAAGTGATATGCAGCTAGATTCTTAGTTCCCTTCTTATCCCTGATCTAAAAATTGAATTCCTACAATAAGGGAATCCACCTAATCAATCTAGGCTTTGCTTCTTTCTTTGCAAGCAAATATTTTAGAGTTCAATGGTCAGAATAAACAATCACTTTTGAACCAATAAAGTAAGAACAAAATTTATCAAAAAAAAAAACTACTGCTAAAAGTTCATTTCTATTGTTGAATAATTCAATTGAGCTCCTAATAAGGTCCTACTAGCGTACTAAATGGTTTGAAAATTTCTCCCCTTTCATTGTCCCAAGATAGCTCCTATGGCAACATGACTTGATTCACACATTAGCTCAAAAGGTAGATCCCATTCCGGTGTTGCCATGATAGGTGTAAAAACTAATTTCTCGTTCAAAGTATTAAAGGCTTGCAAGCAATCATCTAAAAGTCAAATGGTGCATCCTTAAACAAGAGGTTAGAGAGGGTTTAGCAGTTTTTGAAAATTTCTTGATGAACCGCTATAAAATCTTGCATGCCCCAAAAAACCTCTAACAAGTTTAATAGATTTTGGTGGAGGCAATTTTTCAATGACCTCCACTTTAGCATGATCGACTTCTATGACTTTTCCTAAGACCTTGTGTCCAAGCACTAACCATTCCTACACCATAAAATGACAGTTCTCCCAATTAAAAATAAGGTTAGTCTTCCCACATCTTTGCAACACCAAAGCCAAGTTATGAAGACATGAATTAAATGATGAGCCAAAAATAGAAAAATTATCCATTAAAATCTTAGTATATTCCTCAACCATATTCGAAAAAATGGTCATCATACATCTCTAAAAAGTGGCTGGTGCATTGCAACCAAAGGGAATTCTCCTAAAAGCAAAAGTACCATAAGAACAAGTGTCACACCTTGCTTGCGCAACCTTGGTCATTTGTCTTCCTTTTCACCTCACTTCCCCACTTTTAGGGTGGGTTGCTCAGGTCCCATTCCAGGACACCTATACATTTCATTATTTTCTCTCCAATTCTACTAAATTTTAATAGAAATTCTACTTAAATTCGATAGAGTTTCTTCAAAAAATGTCAAGATTAGAACTTGATATACATCATTTATCAAATATAACAATTTGAATTAATAAACATAAAACAATCATCTAAACTGACTCATTCTATCCATTGCCTAGGACCTGCATCACACCATAATGGCACTACACCTTAGGGGAAACATATCATACTATCACCATATTATACATCATCTACTAAGACATGCCAATCCATCTATTTAATACATCAATTCAAATCCTTTAATTACAACTATACAAATAGAATATGCAAATTTCTAATATATAATTATACAAAGGGATTCCAATCTGAACATTCACACATGCTATCCAAAGGTCTTTAGTCTCTCTCATAACTCCTTTGTCTACCCTGTCAACTAAAAATTTAAGTAAGAAGGCGTGAGTCTAGCCAACTCAGTAAGTAGGCACAATTAACAAAAATTAATCATCAATTCCCTATTTACATAATTCAATCCAATTATGATCAATTATATAATAAACCAATCATACTATGAGGCTCAATCATCAATCCAACAAATCCAATAATATTTAAATATAATTATGTTATGAGGACTACAATTCTCATCATTCCAATTATATGACCATGTCAATAACAAATAATATAGATTCATCAATTAATACCAATATGGGGAATTGCAATCATTCCCATCTAATCAATCCATTTCATTTCAACTCAATCCTCAACTTTAACATATAACAAAGGGATATTTTCTATCCCTGATGTTAGACATTCATACCTAATCATGAAATCATTTATTTCAATCCAGGGGCATTCATTATCCCTAACAAACTAAATAAACATCACTCATTAACAAATATGGGATATCCAATATCCTCAGTGAAAACAAATAAGCCCAAATTCAAATCAATGGGATATTCATCATCCCCAATTAATCATACAATCAAACAAAACCAAGGATGCCTACTTACTTTGAGTCGATCATTATACCCTCTTCTAACTCCATACCTTTCCATCCTTCTCAGATAATCCTATATAGGATAATAATCCTAATCATTGACAACCATAACTCAAACTGATTTATTGCTAATCCTATATACTTTCCAATTACATATTTACATTCTCATCAATGTATAATCACATGACAACATATTCAAAATCTAGGTAATCTTTCCAACATGCCACTTAAACTTTAAATATATCCTAGATGATTAGTCATTCCTTCCTTTCAATAAGGGTCTTAGAATTATAATCACACTCAATTAATCTCTCATTGGGACATTTTATCAAATGGCTAATAGATACAATGTAATTCATAACATCTCAGCAAAATTTCTTAAGGAATTCCATTTTCAACCAAATGCTATCATCACCTAACATAACTAGCAATCAACTAACTTAAAAAACTATCTAATTAGACGTTTAAACCAATCAATTTGTGGCCCACATGACTCAAACACAAAAACCCTCTATATCCCTACTTAGGGCATAGCCCAAAATTCATTTTGACTAGTCCAAATTGACCCAAACATGCTTCAAAACATCATAATTATGCATTTAATTATTTATCCCATGATAATTTCATAAAATTCCCAAAATTCTCAAATTCACTATTTATCAAAAACCCTAATTCAATTAAATTTGAAATTTCTCATGCTAAATCACAATAGTCACTTTATCAAATCATTCCCTCATGAATTTATAAGCATATTGATGAGAATGCAAAATGTCATATTTTATTTTTCTAATACTTCATCTTTTGCACCTATTTGATTCCTAAATAT
>JAYJMB010062156.1:2529-24056 GCA_036873735.1 Pouteria campechiana | reverse complement strand
GATAGAAATATCGGTAATTTTTATTTTAAAAAAAAAGCAGCGCTGAGTGAAAATTAAATCTAAATAACGAAGGAAGTATATAGATGCACCCAATTCTACCTCTCCTGAAGCTGAAGTATTTGAATTTTCAATCGGCTACACGGCGTAAAATTAGACTCTTTCGGAAGTACACTTCCCATTTTGTCCGGGAGTTAAGCGTATGGCCCTTCCACGTGGGAGGTAAGAACCAGCAAATAGGAAGTCACGGGATGGTTTTGTAATAACCCATATTAGATTTAATGCAAGATTTTTGTCTTTTATGCTGATGTGGCAAGATTAGAAATCTTAAATGTTAACCAGTTGACCATAGATTTTGAGATTTAAAAGATTTATTTTGTTATTTAAATCTCAGCAACTTGTGTAGCTCAGATGATTAGAGACATGGTCAAAGAGAAAAGAGGTCAACGGTTCGAAATCAGAGTGGCGTAAAAATTTTGTATTTTTATGATTTTATTTTTCACTTTTGAAAAAATGTGACCCACAAGAGGATAAGCCTTATCCACATCTTCACTTATCAACTATTGAAAATTTATTACGTAGATAGAGTTCTAATCGAATTACGTAACAAGAGAAATTCTCTATAAATACCCATAAGGGGTTTCCCAAAAGAGAAGAGAAACCTACTGCTAAGGAAATAGAAGGAGGAGGGAGATTCTAGATCAAGAGTTGCGATTTTTCTAGAAATCTGTAAGTAGAAATATTTTATTTTGCATTAATTAGATTTAAAGAAATTAATACAAAAAAAAAAATTTAATGCGTCATTACTATTTTAATGTATTAGATTTACACATGCAATTGGTTTATTTCATCAATACATAAAAAGCATGTTAATTAGAGTTTTCTTTAAATTACCATGCTAGATTTTATGAAGATTAGAACGCATGATTTATATGCATTAGATTTACAACACAGATTTACATCCTATTAAGAGAGATTACAGAATGTTTTGTTACATGGCCCGCCAACCGACCTAACCCGACCCGCTGGCCAACCAGATGGTGTCAGCGTACGACATCTGACGTTGGCAGTAGCGAATCGGTGCTAACGGCGACGGCAGCGAGGGTGGGCGATGGCGACGAACGGCAGTGAGGCAGAAAAGGAAGATGAGTTTTTTTTCATCTTCTTCTTCTTCGCCGACAGCAATGGTAGCTGCAACTTGGGGAAGAAGATGGAAAACCCATTAGAGCAATCCGACCCTTTTGAAACAGAGATCCAGAGTCCAACGCTAAGATTTTTGCTGCCGATTAGAGGAGAAATCGTCGAAAAGACAAAAGAGGTGGGTCACGGTCGACGAACGACCAGAGATAGAGATCAGATTTCTGATCAGATTTTGCCCAAATCAGAGGGTTAGATCAGAGGGAAGAACGGCCAAGCCATTCGGCCTTGGCCTCCGGTCAAATCCGGCCAGAAAATGTACATCTGGCGTGCCCAAATCCGGCAACCAACGCACATCGTTGGCAGCAGAGACGACGGCAGACGACAAGACGATGGCAGGCGGCGCTTGTCGTTGGCAGACGGCGACGGCTTGGTGGTTGGCGGCGACGCACGGCAGGCGGCAGGTGCGACTGGCTGCAGGCGAAGTCCGACAACCATGGCTGCTGGACACCGCGAGGAAGAAGAAGGGGGAGACGAAACCCTAACCCTAAATTTTGAATGGACTGTTAGAATTAAATGTGATGTTTTGAGGTCCATAGATGTCAGATTTTAACAATCTTATAGTTGTTTTCCACCTTTTTGAACATTCTGGATGCAATGAACTAATCAAATTTTCCAAAATATGACCAGATCATGAGATTTTGTGTAGATAAATTTAAAGGGCTTAGATTTCATCCCTTAGATGATTAGATTGGTCCACTAAAATTATTTTGAGATATTCATTCCTATGTAATCTTTGTAATTCATTGGTTAGATGATGATTAATCTAGAGAGATTGACCCGATTCATGAGTCAGATAATGATTAATCAAGATACACTTTCTAGAATTTTTGTCTTTTCATTTTGGGACTTCTTGATCTCCGTTTTGGATGATCAGATAGTTGTTTTCAGGGTTTTTGGACCTTCCAGACACATTAGATGTGTTAGATTTTATAAATTATGATCAGATCTTAAAGTTTGATTGTACAACTACCAAGGGTCGATATTTTTCTTCTCTAGACATGAGATGATAGTCCATCAAACCAGTCAGATGATTTCCAGAGTTATATACCCAATAGATGATAAAGAAAAATTGGGTTAAGAGATTAAAATAATAAGAGGAATACCAGATGTAGTACTTGTGTAGATTTCCTTGTTAGCACACATACTAAGATTAATTTCTACTTACTGAGTTTTATACTCACTCTTTTTATTTTTTCTTACAGATGGTCCATCCAAAGAGAAGTAAGGCTAAAATGAAAGATTGCTAAAGAGAAAATCTACTTAAATTATTTTATTTTTATCATTAATGTTAATAAGACTTATGATTTTATTTAGACATGCTTTAAAGATTTATTTTACTTGAGATGTAATAGACTGAATTAAGAATTTTATATTTTAATTCATTTTTACTATTTTGTCCGCTTGTGTCTTGTCGTGGTGCATTTATTCATTCAAGTGTGGTAGATCTTAAGAAAACTCGCCATACTGCCAGCGTGGCATTGCCATCCTAGGGTGGGTCTTCACAGGTTTGGATGTTATATTACAGTGACTCCATAAAAAGCTAAGAGCTTTCCCAACAGCAAGTCTTCTGTTTATCATCTGAATCACGATGGTTTAAAAACTCCCTTTTAAGTAG
The DNA here is from genome assembly GCA_036873735.1 of Pouteria campechiana. Lineage (NCBI taxonomy): Eukaryota > Viridiplantae > Streptophyta > Magnoliopsida > Ericales > Sapotaceae > Pouteria > Pouteria campechiana. Next base: position 21,244 of record JAYJMB010062156.1, on the reverse strand, counting down.
AGCTGTTCTCAAACCCGGAACTTGCACTAGTGGCATCAATGGCTTGTCCATGGCTAATTTCTGACCTGCCGAGCTTCCTACTTTGCTACCCTGAGATCATCCTTGTTGTCGCTTGCGTCACCCTTGTGGGTCGTGCATGGGGCAAACATCATGCAACCCTCACCATCCAGCCTGTCGTCAACATGTTATCTTCTCAACTCCTCAATATGCATCGCCTCCACAAATGGTGCACCGAAGTCCTCCGTTCGACAGGCCACATCTGTTGAGTTTTTTATCTTATCTTCTGTAAAATTTAATGGGTCTGCATATGTGAAATGGGCTTGGAGAGTCCATGTAAGAAAATCTACTAGGGAGGCTATATATTGAGGTGTCATTTAGGAATTTTATGGGGGAAATTCTAGGGTTTTGATAGAGGGAGTAATTATGTAAATCCTAGGATTTTTCTTCGGAGAGGAGTTAGAGAGGGGGTTATCAAAGTGTATTATTTGGGGATGTATATGAGGCATTCTATGAGATATGTGTGAGACATCTTGAATGTATCTCTGTAATCTGTATTTCATAGTAGATTGATTATTTCTCTCTCATAGTTTTTTCCCATTTGGGTTGAAGGGTTTTCCACATAAATCTTATGTTTCTTGTATTTGTGTGATCTTGTACCTTTGTGTTCTCAATTATATTTCCCAATAAATTGTATCAGAGCTTTGGTTTATGGGATTTCGGCACTAAAATCCGGTGATTGAAAACGAAAAAATCATAGAAGCAAATGAAGAAAGAGGCAAGAGGAAAAAAAGAAAGAAAGAAAGATTGTACATCTGCTGATTTCTTCTAGCAGGAGGCTGATTGACGGGCAGTGTGTTTGAATGGACGATCAAATTTGTATCAAAAGGCTGCGGATGGCTGAGATTTTGGCCATCAGGTTAGGGCAACATGCCTAACCGCTAGACAGACACTGGCGATTCTTTAGGGGAAGCAAGGTGCGGCATCATGGCACTAGCTGGATGCTGTAGTGCAACCTAGGTGTTTCTTGATCAAACGAACAGACGTGTGTGGATCTTCTTGCGGCACTAGAGATGGTTGATCGGCGGCAGCGTGAGGACTAGGAGGTGTAGGCTCACGGGCTGAGTAGGTGAGCAACGATGAGGAGAGCTAGATGCTAATGGGTTTCATCGAGCGGTCGGCGATGGCGCTGGCAGCATTGATCAGCAAACGAGCGGCCTTGGAGATGAACAGAGGCAGTGGATTTTTTCCACTTTGTAAGAAAATAGAAGTGATAACTTCGTCAGCCATCGACGACGAGCAGAAGAAGGCATGTTGGGTGAAGGCAAAGCGAGGACGACACTGGCAAGGTAACATCGCCAGAACGTGCGAACCAACATTGACGGTGGCCAAATTTGGCGGATAGAACAACCGACGACAAGCGCTGATTGGTTTTTTTCACCAATCATACATGGGTTTTTCACACTAGAGAAGACAGTCAATGGCAGGATCAGTGGCAAGGAGAATAGAAGGCAGTCGAAGGAGGGCAGCAGCAACAGTTGCATTGTCGGCAAGGAGGAAGAAGGACAACGGAAGCAGTAGGTTCTCTCTTGGTTTTTTCGATGACCGAATTTACGATCACGTGCGGTGAAGGTAGCTCCGGCATCGTAAGGTTGACAATGAGGTTTTGGTCGAAGCAGATTGGCCGACAAACGATCGATCATCATCGGCGTGATGTGGCAATGACTGAAATAGGGGCTGGCGGTAGGGCAGCCCTATGGGAGGAAGATGATGCACACAGATTCGATGCATCGATGGTACACTGAAGCTGAAGATATGCAGACCATTTTGGGTGATCCCGGAGTCCAAATTGAGTGTTCCAGTTATGGATTTTTATATTTTTGGGTGCTGTGAAAATGATTGTGAGATCAGATTGGGCAAATTACGCTTAAGGGATGTAGATTTGATGGATATGTGCAAATCAATGGTAATTTGGTGATGATCAGTGATCTCAGTTGATGGATCTGAATGTTTTGAGGTGCTACGAAATTTATGGATGGTGCAGATCAAGTGGATGGTGCATCGTTGGGCATGATCAAGGTTGGTTAGGTTCGAAATAGATCATGTTCGATCAAGTTTATTGCAGCACATATTTGAGAAAATCTGAGTGGATCGTAAATGGTTCAAATTAAGGTGGAGCAGTGGACTTCATAGACGGGTGTGCTACAGATGTTGCATTAGTTGATTTTTGTCTATGTGTGCAAGGTGTGGATGGTGCATGGAGAGCATGGAGCTTATATGATAGTTTTCCTGGGTTCCACGGTGGACAATGACTTTGGTCCTGAGACTATGATCAGCAATAAACGGATCAGAGTCCTATAACTGTGATCAACAGTGGATATGAGAGAGCCTGGGAGTCCTGAAACTGTGATGGTCGAAAAATAGATTCAACAATGCAGGCATGGTTATGGTAGCGGATGCACGAGTGGTGAATGGATGAGTGCATGGTTCCTTGCACTGGTATGCAGGTGGCATACGGGTTTGGCATGTATGCAGGTTTGGCATGTGTGTAGTATGCAGGAGCTGACGGAGTTGAAAAGCGTACAAAGGAGTGCAATTTTGGCATACATGTGGAGGATGGTGAGTAGGAAGATAAATGGAGCTCTTGTACTTATGTGATTGTCTGAGCGAACAAGGAGGTTGCAATTGAAGGGTTACACACGAGTAACATTCATGAAGGTAATTGAATCTGGCCAATCCAATATATGGGTGGTGACAGTATGAGTAGTGTGCAGGTGATGACTGGTTGGTGATGCGACAAGGTTCGCAGGAAAAGCTCTAGGAAGAGATAAGGAAGATGGTGAGATGGGCATCGAGAAGTAGTCTTCTTGATCCCTGGTTGTGGCGGTTTGATCTCTTCGAATGATAGCAAGATAGAATAGATGGAGCCACAAGTTGCATAGTGGTGGACTGTGTGGGCATCTCGAGTGGAGATGCAGATCATACCGGTTTAAGCATGATGGACTAATTGATGGTAAGCCGATGAATGATTTGTGGATGGTAGAGACATTGGTTAAATCTTCAAGAGCTAGTTTTATGTTTGTGGAATTCAAGTCAAGATAGAGTTGACTTAATGTTTGCAAAATCCAAGCTAAAATGGAGTTAGTTTGATGTTTGCAGAATCCAAGCTAAGGTGGAGATTTGTTGAGCTTTTTGTCTTGTCTTCTGCAAAGTTTAGTAGGCCTGTATATGTGAGATGGGCTTAGAGAGTCCATGTAGAAAAGTTTATTAGGGAGACTATATATGAGGTGTCAGTTAGGGATTCAGTTGAGGGAATTCTAGGTTTTTGATAGAGGGAGTCATCATGTAAATTCTAAGATTTTTCTTCGGAGATGAGTAAGAGAAGGGTTTATCAGAGTGTGTTAATTAGGGATGTGCAAGGCATTCCATGAGATGTGTGTGAGACATTTTAAATGTATCTCTATAACTTTTATTTCATAGTAAATTGATTATCTCTCTCCCGTGGTTATTTCTCTTCTAGGTTGAAGAGTATTCCATGTAAATCTTATGTTTCTTGTATGTATATGATCTTGTGCTTTTGTGTTCTAAATCATATTTCCCAACAACACCTTGGTCTTCAAAGGCTCGTGGCTCGCCAGCTTAGACATGCGTATCACATGAGACCCGGCTAACATAAACCACATTCTCACTACCAACTTCTCCAACTTCCATAAGGGCTTCGACTACCTAGAGATTTTTGACGTCCTCGGGGAAGGCATCTTCAACTCTGAGTCGCATACATGGCAAGTCTAGCGTAGAATGGCACACACCCACATGAGATTCAAAGGCTTTCGGCTGGTTATTACCAGAATCAGTCAAGAGATGGTGGAGAGAAAGCTAATAAATTTCCTCTAGTAAATGGCGCAGCAGTCCTAAGTCATTGATTTTCAAGATTTGTTGCAAAGGTTCACCTTCGACAGCACTTGCACTCTGGCATTTGGAGTAAACCCCAATTGCCTCTCTGCAGATTTTCCGATAGCCCCATTTGCAAGATTAGTTGATGAGGCCAAAGAGGTGATTCATTTCCACCACACTGTGCCAATGAGCTGGTGGAAGCTATTGAGGTGGCTGCAGATAGGCAAAGAAAGATAATTGGCCAATGCATGGAAGACAATAGATGAGTTCATTTTACATCAATATTGACTCGGAGAGAAGAGCTAAGAGAGCCCAAGGGCCGACTAAACCAATTTAGTCGATCTGCGGACATCCTACATGCAGAATCCAACTGAAGAAAACCAAGCGCAAAGCGAAAAGAAATTCGACAAGTTCCTTAGAGACACGATCTTGAACTTGCTAATCGCTGGGAGGGACACGATTAGCTCAACTCTCACTTGGTTCTTCTGTCTAGTGTACAAAAACCCATCTATGGAGTCAAAGATCTTAGCCAAATTGCAAAGGCTCCAAACATCAACAAAGCGCATGCAAGGAAAGCGAGTGGTTTTTGAAGCGGGGGAGCTGAGCGGGTAGGTGTCCTTAAGGGTGCTTATTGGGACGAGTTAACCTGAACCCACGTATATCCCGACCCTGTTTGACACCGTTTATTTAACTTGTGGACCGGCTCATAAATTATGACCCAAATTGAAAATTTGGATCGGGATGGGTCAAGGTGATAAAAAGCCGAATCAACCCAACCCCCACTAATAATACATATATATAACCCTACGCCTCTCCTATCGTCCACACACAGACCTAATTGCATTGCGCATTGGCATGCGCCCTTGTTTGATGAACCGAGAGGCTCCATCTCTATCTCCCTGCATTTGCTCGACAGTCGGCTCCATCTCTATCTCCTTGCATTTGCTCAACAGTCGGCTCCATCTCCCTCATTGCATCTACTGAAGCCTCATTCCTCCATCTCCCTGCATCTGCTTAGCAGTCGGCTCCATCTCCATCTCCCTCATTGCATCTGCTCAAGCCTTACGCCTCCATCTCCATGCATCTGCTCGGCAGTCAGCTTCATCTCCATCTCCCTCACTGCATCTGCTCAAGCCTCGCACATCCATCTCCCTACATCGCATGGAACCATCTCCCTTAGAACCTCCCATCTTTTTCTGCTCTTTGGGTTTCTCTTCGCGCTCTAGCAACTGGAGTCCAGTTGTCCTTCCTTCCATCCCTTAGAACCTCATGAACAGGCTTATCCCTTGGTCCCTTGTTTCACTCATCTGCTGTCAGGCCAACATGCTTAACTGCATCCACTCATCTGTTGTAGTGTGAGCCACTCATCTTTCTCCCAACATCCCCATCCCTGGACCCCTATTTCACTATTGTCAGCATTTGCTATAGGCAGCCAAAGCCATCAGGGCATCCACTCATTAGCTATCGACAACTTATCTCACTTACAGGGATGAAGTATTGCACTTTCAGTAACTGTAATTTATCTATTAAGTTGTTATTTACATGAGGTATTGCATTGCACTTTTAGTAACTGCAATTAATCTATTAAATTGTGATTTATATGATTTGATTTATCATCCATGCCATTTTCAAGTCAACAGCTTGAACATGACTTTTGGCAAAGTGTCTTAATATAATTTATTGATGTAATTTCACTCACTTTGGCTTCATTCACTTTGGATTCAGTTAGGTGCAAATATAAGGTTGTTAGTATAATGGTTCTAAAAAATGATAAAATTTTCATGATACATTTTATAAATTTGCTGACTTAAACCAATTGTTGATTTGAACTTAACTCGAATTTAACCCGTATTGTAAAAGATAGGGTTAGGATTAGGACAAGGTCAAACCAACTTGCCGTATATAGGATTAAATAAGAGTTTTTATATGTAGGGTTAAGGTTTGTGCCACTTCAACCTGGTAGAAACCAACCCTATTTGCACCCTAGGTGTACTTGCATGCTGCCTTGTGTGAGTCACTGCCGCTGTATCCATTGGTGCCGGTCGTGCACAAGACGTGGCGGACTTCGACGTCCTTCCCAGTGGCCAGAAGGTCTACCCGGGGATGAGGATTCTCTATTCTTTGTACGCCCTGGGGAGCATGGAGGAGATCTGGAGCAAGGACTGCTTGGAATTTAAACCCGAGAGGTGGATATCTGATCACGGCACGCTGAGATTCGAGCATGGGCGCAAGTTCGTGGTGTTCAACGCCGGCCCTCGAGCGCGCCTTGGGAAAGACGTATCCTTCACGCAGATGAAGGCGGTGGCCGCTGCAGTGATCAGCAACTTCCATGTTGAGGTGGTGGATGGGCAGACTATCTGCGCCAAGTTCTCCATAATCCTCTACAATGGTTTGATGGTCAAAATCAGAGAGAGATGTGAGTGATGATGGCCTGTGGCGATCGCAGAACCGTGGTCGACAGCGGACGGTGGAGCTATCAGTGGAGCTATTTACTGTGGTGACTGGTGAGTGAAATGTCGAAATCACGTTGCTATTGATTTGTTGTAAATTGTGGTGTAGAAAGAGCAGGATAGAATCATTGGAAGTGCGTAGCCAACCTTCACTATCCTTCACTTGGTCCGTATGTTTTCTGTTCCCCTACTCTGTGTGTTATTTCTGCTCAGAGAGCTAATGGACCACTGGGCAGTTAGCAACAAGTTGATTTCAATTTTCCAACAGTTGCAATCACTGCATGGGATTTCTTATCATAGACGTGAAAAGGTGGTTGGAATACTTGCTGCAGTTGCAGGTAGGCAGGCAGGTACAAGTCTGATTATACTCTTTGGGCTCTCTCGAGTCTCGACCTGGGCTTTCTTAATTCATGTGCAATTGGGTGAATGACTGGGGTAATCCAAGCAGCGAAAGCTACACGTGGATTGAATGGAACGCATCGAACCTCCTGGGTTTGGTTGGATCTAAAAGGGTGTGAAGTGACATCAAGAGTATCCTTTGACTGAAAAGATAGAAATAATTGATTAAAATTTAGAGTGATTGTTGTAATTAAAAAGGGATTGTAGTGTATATTGTATCTAACAGAGTACTTAGTGTGTGTAGAGTCTAGAGACTAGTAGAAGTGGGTGAATAAGTCGTGTAAGGTGGTGCGTGTGGTACGGATTGAGGTGGGTAGGTGTAGGCCAACATCCAAGATAGTGTAACGATTGATATTAAAAATTAGGGTAGTAATTAAAAAAATTTGGATAATGAGTGAAAAAAGGTAGAATTTTAGTGAACAAGATCAGAATAATGATTAAAACATAAAAGTAGTGATGGAAAAAATAATGTAAATGTAACATTTAACTTGGTTGATTAGTGATTTAATTAGTAGCGATGAAAAAGTAAGTGTAAAGACTCCACCACCCTCTTCTACTCCTACCAAAATAATGCGTTTCCTTTAATTTTTATCTTTATTTCATTTCTATTTCATTATCTTGTCAAGTTCATGCCTGGATCGCATGCCAACTTAGATGATGCCAACGACGCACGTTCTTACTAGACACTAGACGTGGACGTGGTGCATTTCACACGTGACTCCTCGTGGTTCATGCGCGTGAAGTGCGGCGAAATGCCGACGGTTGAAACGGCTGAAGTCGCCGAGGTCGTCGTGGTGGTTCTTCTTTTCAGGCTAAAAATGTAGTGAGATTGTGACCAACCCCATTGGTTAGATGTGGAGAGTAATATGGAGAGTCTCTTCCACCTGTCGACTAAGCAATGCTTCAATGCAGGAGCGGAGCCAAATGTAGCTCATCTTTCCTGCAATATATAATTAATACATTTGTATTCAAGTATAGACACATAGTTGAGTTAAGCTAAGCTCTCTCTACCTTTAAAAGTCTTCATTAAAGCATGGCCCAAGAATACTATGTCATACCACACTTTGATAAATACTCAAAAAAAGTCATTAGGCAATACTTGAAATTATACTTGACACTATCTTGTGAACGTTTTAGTTCGTGCCTGATCTAGTCCACGTGGGATACCCTGTTTATAAAGAAACATCCGACTTGCCAGGTGGCCGATCAGCACTTTCTGATGTCTGTGTTTGGTTGTTGGATTACGCCGACCCACCCACCGGCAACGGAACTCATGTTCGTAGCGTTTGAATTTAAGGTTGCGTTGGATGGGGTGCATTAGTGTGTGTATGGTGGTGTAAAGTTTCTTGGAGGGTGCATTGATGAAAAGATAAAATAATATGATAATTAATGTGTATTATGGTGTGCATTAGAAAAAGGTAAATGAATGATTGAAAGAATAAAGAAAATGGTTAAAATAGAAAACGTATAAAGATAAGTAATTAAAAACTATAAAAAATGATTGAAAAGTAAAGATAATAACTGAAATATAAGGGGTGTTTGTTAATACTTTTTTGGGTTGGAGGGATTATTAGATTTGTTTAATGAATACACATTCCTAATGCCTGGGTGTGTAACATCAATTTATTCATCTTGCTTGCACGCGACCGTGCGAATGGATGGAAAATCTGGTGCTTTCTTTTGCAGTAGGTAAAACTAGTATTTCACAGCCAGATGTGCACTACTTGGTCCACCAGACAATCTCTCCCAAGCAACATACGCGGTCGGCTGATTCTCATTTTTAAACCGAAAGCGACTCATTGCGACTTAACGCATTCTACCTCTACGTATGGAACTTGAGCATTGACCAAAAATCAAGCATACGGGGGTTGGGGTTTTTTATCCATGCGATTTTCTCTGACGATTGCGTATCTGTGAACGATTTACTCTGAGCAATTTAGCCACAGCAGATGCAGAGAAATATTTGGGCAGCTTCATGTTCTACGGTTTTGATGGCGCAAGCATCTATTTAGAAATCTAAAGGAAATGACAAGTCAACTGATCTTGATCTGATGTCCCAACTTACGAAATTCATCATTCAGTGCGCTTACAGCGACCGAGAATCACGAACACTTGAATTATCTAGATAAAATACACTAGTGGTTCGGTTCATCATCAGATAATGAGCTTGGGGATGGAAATGAAGCCCGAGTACCAAAAGCATATCAAGGCCGATCGCGGCTGCTAAGAACTTCGTCTGATCTTGACCAAGCCGGCGAGGCAGTCGTTTTGCAGGCCCTGTCGAACCCTCCTTCACACACAGAACTCTTCTCCAGCTACCATACCTAAACCCTCAATATTAAATGTAATTAAGTCATAAATATATCATTTAATATTGTGCTTATATCTAAATTTTTTATTTCGAGCCATGAATATTAAACATACGCAACCGTGAGGGAAATATTACAAATTAATGTAATATCGTAATCGCATGGAAGCGTATATTCGTTATTTTCAAGATATCCCTGTTTAGTTTGATGGAAATGAAAAAGATTAAAAAAAAAAGAAAAGAAAATGATGTAATATTGTACAAAGTAATCATGAATGCAGGAGATAATCTTAGCATAAAAATTTTAAAAATTATAATAATAGTAATAAAATAGATAGACATTTTTATGTGAAAAGTAAATGACAATAAAAAAATTTCAATAAATAAAAAATACTTTTCCAGCGAACTAAACACGCCGACATGTAGTCAACCCTTGGAATGCAGACGAGCGGTCCGGATGATGCACATATGTCGCATTGTGTGGAAGGAAGATTGTTGACGGTTGACAGGGACCGGATGCTTTTTCTAATCAACGACTCCGATATTAGAATCCAATCTCTGGTATCCTTTGGCTTTTCCTCCAAACGCAAGCAAAAGACCAAGGCAAACCAAACCAAAAACCAACTCAAAACATAAGAAGAAACAAAAACAAAACTGCATTCTCACCATTACTCAGTCCTCATTTCTGCAATTCACTTAAATTCAATCCCATCACCCAAAAGGCGAGAAACCCGAATGGATTGCTTCGTCTTCTTCATGCCAAGGAGATGGCACCGGCGAATTGGATACCGTCCTCTCACTGGGGATGCTGTGGGCGATGACTTGGCAAGCTCCCCCTGGGTGACCGTGGTGGTCGGAAAGGAGAAGAGGGTGTTTTTGGTCGATCCGATTGTTCTAGAGAAAGACCCTTTTCAGGTTTTGCTCGGAATGATGGGAATGAAGGAATCGAAAGAGAGAGGCAGCAGCAGCAAAGAAGAAGAAGATGCTATTTACATTGCTGTCGATGCGATCCTGTTCGAACACATGCTGTGGTTGATGCACAATGATTATCCGTCTTTGTTCGAGCTCAACGTGGAGGAGATTATAGAGTTCTATGCACAAGATTACTGATACCATAATAAGCATCTTTCTGATGCTTGCGATTAACAGGTTAATCTAATCGCATGTTTTCTCTTTTTTCTTTCTTTTTTTTTTTTCCTTTTATGTTCTTTATGCTGCAGTGATCGCATGCAACCATTGCAATTGAAAACATCCCACCAACTTTTTATGATGGGCGCAAGGCATCCTTGCCGTGCAAAATGTGTTCCCTATCACGGGTGCAGCGAATGTGATAATTAATCCGTCCAACGGATGGTTGACCATTCTGATGCGGCAGATGAATGCGGCCCACCTTTTGGACGGCACTGATGTCCCCTCATACGGAAGAGGTTGGCAGGAAGCAGGATATGATAACATGCAATAGTTGCATGAGATGGTCGACTGTTAATTTCTATGCGGGGAAGGGGTGAACTAATGGACGGTTCTGATTGTCACTGTTGCGGCACGCATATATAGATATGATCATATGCTGATGTAATATCTTATTGTAGGAGCGCTTGGTGCATGGCATGAATCTACATTCACCAAATGTTTAAAAGGGTTTAATCTGCCACTATATGCAATAAAGTCTTATATATAACCTGGCTGCCTGACAGTGCCTAATGTGATGTACACCATCTGTAGATTCCAACATTCCAACATGGTATGGAATTGGATTGGATGTCAAATTGTTAATCGCATGGTATAGATTCCATCTTGGGCCTCTCTGACTCGAACATGTGCCATACGCGATCAATTCTCCCAATTGTCAGTGTATAATGTTCGGTGGTTTTGACTATCATTCTCGCCTTTCGACAACGAGAGTGTCGGGCTTGCGACAACCTTTTTGAGTCCTAGAGGCGCCTGTTCCTACAGCCAGGCAGATTAGACCCGCGCTTGTAAGCATTGCTGCAAAACTTGCAGCTCTGCCAAGTATTATCCAACAAGGCTTCCTTGGCAATCTCTGCTTGTATTTCAAAGCTGTAGGAGCTTCTTATCTGATCAGACATTTTTAAAAAGCTCATGTAGGAAGTCAAGTCATGCGAACTGGGGCATCCATGCGGACTGTGGAATGCCACCAAAGTTACGGCCGTTCCTACAGAATCGCTACAAATTTGCAATGTAGAATAATAGTCGAAACCTCATTCTTCACAACAATGTCAATCCACATGGACTCGTGCGAAGCCACACTCCGTGGAGATAGGAAAGAGTTCCAAACCTATACGCAGATCACTGAGTTCCATCCCAACACACCGAAACACTGAAATTCATCAACGCCTCAGTCAAATTTTAACATAGCAGTAACAATGTCAATTACCAAACAAATCTATACAAATTTGGCAGAAATCATCCAAGCCAATGTCAAAGAGTAACATTCTTATTCCCATTTCCATCAGTATTTATAAGACCAAATCGACACCATATTATTACTAAATGATTACCTAAGCTGCACGCATAAGTTCACAACCCATGTTCGCGTGCACAATCCGTTCTCCAGTCTGGCCAAGAGACAGATGCCATGGCGGAAAAGATTAACCAGAAATCTTTTAACCGTCTTGACTATTTCGAAAATATATCCTGGCCCAAGTTAATAATGGAGCATCTACTTATGGATGATATCCCTGCAAAGACCTCTTGCTTAGCAAACCTCGACGACTATTGAACAATTACCCTCCTACTTAATCTATCCACATTTTGAATTTACATTACACCTTCCAAATTGACAATCCCATCCACAGCATTCCTCAGATCTCCTCGGAGTAAAGACATGAGACCCCCACCATGCACCCTGCCCTCAGGCACATCAAAGACCATCGCCCTGCTATTACTATTGGTTTCCTTCTCACCCTTTTCATCACAGGCTATCTGTGAAGAGAGTGACGAAGGGGATTTCATAGACAAAGGCACCAACACCTGAGGGGGTATCAGCTGCATTCTTCCACTGTTTTCTGATGACTCAACGCAATCAGAAACACCAGTCAATTCGGAGGAATGATCATTGTCCATGCTGCTTCCCATTGCTGACATGGACACAAGGCCTCGGAAGAGGCCAGGGCTGATCATGCCGCCACTCTTCCCTTTCTCTGAGTCCTGAACCATACTGCCATGGGCTGCACACAGCCCACTCTTCCCCCTTGCAAACTTCTCACATGCACCTTGGCCCCATGTGCACCGCTTCCCTCCACCATGTGCCTTGCAGAAATCTGTGCTCCCTTGTGCACTCTTCCCACAGTTCTCAAATTGGCAACGCTTGCCCCCACCATGCCGGACACAACAGTCAGTGCGCCCCCGGGCGCTCTTGGTGCATCCTGGCAAAGCACATCTCTTGCCCCCACCATGAGCAACACAGAAGTTGGTTCCACCATGCACGCTTTTTGGGCAGATGCCACCACCATCAAATAGGCAGCGCTTCCCCCCGCCATGCCCTTTGCAAAGCGGGGTGCTCCCCTCAGCACCCTTGGTGCATCCATCAAACACACACCGCTTGCCCCCACCATGAGCCTTGCAAAACATGGTACTACCCTGGGCACCCTTGGTGCATCCTGGATGCTGGCACCGGCGTCCACCACCATGTGAGATGCACAACCCTGCCTGCCCCTCAGCACTACGAGCACATCCTTCCACTTTGCACCTCTTTCCCCCGCCATGCCTGATACACAAGCCAGACTTTCCACGTGCTGCCTTAGTGCAGCCTACATCCCCACATCGCCTGCCACCTCCATGCGCAATACAGTAATCTGTCTTGCCCTCTGCACTTTTGGTGCAGCCCAGTCGCTGGCATCTCTTGCCTCCACCATGCGCCTTGCAGTATGCCGTACGACTCTCAGCTCCCTTGTTGCACCCAGGTTTCTGGCACCTCTGCCCACCTCCATGTGCAATGCAGAGTCCAGATGCACCTCTTGCACCCTTGGAACACCCTCTGAAAATGCACTTCTTAGGATAGTGGCTCCGATGATCGGAAGTTGCTCCAGTTGCCATTGGCTCGCTGATGGTGCCCACTGAGTAATTGGTGGTAGCTGAAGGCCTCGGGCTGAACTGTGGATCATGTTCTGGTCCAGTCCTATGATCTGGAAGTTCTCTGCTTTCTGACAAATTCTTGTTTGTCTGCTGCCTTGGGGCAAGGAGAAGTGAAGGCATGTACCCACCAGCCTTCCTCTTGGCAGAAGTGGAACCCTCATCTAAAATTGGCACAAGCGTTCTCTTTCCATTGGTAGAGAGTTGAGTTTGCAAGTAAGACTGACTGGACTCACTTGATGCTGAAACTCGACTTTCATAGGAGTCAACAGCTTCATCAGTCCCACCTGACAGCCCAAGTTTTAGAATTCCAGAGTCACTCTCAGTTGCCAGCAGCTGGCTGAACGAGGCAGCAGTGGCAGACTCTTCGATTTTCTTTTTGCCAACTGAAGAATAATAATTACCAAGATAACAAGTGGGTGTTGGGCCCAACCCAAGAACCAACCTGCAGCCATCATCTGCTGCTGGAACATCATAATTTTTTTGTGAAGTGCTAATCCCAGCAGTCTTGCTCATTCCATAGCCAAGGCAGTCAAGGTGCAAAGATGTATCACCTGAGTTATCAAAATTACCATGAGCTGAGATGTGTCCAATGTCTCCAAATGAACTGATATGTTGACCATTGCCAGGCAGCAAAAGATCTGTTAGATTGAGATCCATTCTATTAGCCAATCAAGGAATCAATGGTGGAGGCAAAACCCAGGTACAAGATGGTTTAAAAGCCTGAGAGTCTGATGACCTTTAAAGCAGCAAACTGACCACAAACCAATTCCAACACACAAATGCAGGCTTTTACTGTCAGAATTATCTCACTGCTGCACTGTTCAATTGGTCTGCACAGTATGCTGCATGAATAAAAACAAGGAATTTCAACATGGAGCGTCCACTGCTCACAAAGCCTGATGTGTCCAATCTGTCCATTTTGCAAAGCAGCTTGTTTGTGTAGCCGTTAGCTATGAAATTGCTGCAGGATTACCGACATATCTGATTACGTTTCTAGGATAAAAGCCTTTAAGAAGCACTGTCAAGCACGACGTGCCTAGAAGATCTGCAGAGCACCTTTTCCTCTTCAGCAAATAACCCTCAAGCTTCATAATCCTATGAAAGGAAAGCACACTCATATACAACCTGAAAACATCATCCATTGAACATATGCGCATATAACCATTGCATGATTTAAAGATAGGCAGCAAGGATAGTTCAGACATTATTTGAAACACTAGGTCTGCCACATGTTAACCATGAATCATATGCGTGTGAACAGTAAAAAAGTGAATCAGTAAAAAGTGAATGGACAGGCATTATGACCCGTAACATCCACTCAAACCAATTTCAGAAATAAGTAGAGATATATTTGCCCCAATTTATGATACAAGTACATGCAAGTTCCATGCAGATGCATGTGTATGCACACAACATAGAAAGTATCTAACTGGTTAATCATACAGACTGATACAGATGTCTATCAACAAAGATTATCTCCTCTGCCACCACTCATTTAGAAAGCAATGCACCTACAAGACACAGAAATCAGCAGACAATAAAACAGAGAAAATATGTAACCTATGAATTTGAGACAATGTTTGCATTTTATTCGATGTATGGTTCTTTGACTCAGTAGCTTCCATCCCAAGTCAAAGTCCCACATTCAGGGATAAATGGTTAAGGTGGTCCCCTAGCCCTATGATTGTCAATTCTGACTTGTAGTGCCAAGCTAGATCAGGCTTGAAAGTTGTGATTCTACTCATACAAGCAACAATACCTCAATCTAACAGTAACTTCATGAGTTATTTTTCCAAACCCTTCACTAAATCCCACAACATTGCACAAACAAACAGAATCAATGTCAAAAGTCAACTGAATAAATTAAACCACCTCGCAGCACAAACTACCAAACCAACATAAGAACACTAATGCGGGAAGTCCATTAGATGGCAATAATGCAACAGTTATACTTTGATAATAGCATTTGGACATCCTTGACCATACCAAATAAGATATAATATCCTACCAAGCAACCACATCAGCAGAACAGAGGATGACTATCAGATATTCCCCCAATGAATTGGCAAAGTTGCCATAACATTCATGACGCTAGAGCCGGTTCACCTATCGTATGGCTCGCATATTTCTACAAACATATGCACCCTTTGGAGCTAAGGATCCTCAAGATTCAAGCTCCAAGTCACAAATATCCCAGTATGCATACCATGGAAAAATCTTGTGGGTTTCCTTATCTGAAAAATAAATTGAAACTATCAATTATCAACAGCACGAGTACCAACCACCAATCAAAAATGATTTTACAAGGATGTAACATAGATAATTTAAGAGCTGATTTGTAAGATTTGTTATTGAGTCAGCCTTACATGTTTTTAATTAGTTACATGGCATTAACAAATACCTATAACATGATGAAGCACCCTTGCCGGAACCTTCACCAGCCCCAACCCTTCACTTTTTCTGACTTCATAATGTTCTTGTGAAATATGGCCAATAATAGCCCTACAAAAAGTGACAGTCCAAATGCAAAAGAAATATCATACTCTTGCAACACAATAGAAAATCAAACAGCATTCCTCCCTCAAATGAAAATCAACAAACAAAATCAATTCAATTATAACCATTTTATAGCAAAGAAACTTCATTCAACAGACTTATTGTTCTATCACCACTAGTCACATGACTATTATCTCAGTCATGTGAACAGAATCCAACATTTCTCATTTGAATCAATGTTACTAGAACATCAGCTTCTGCTTCTCGGAGTGATAACAAACGACTATTCCAATTTAAAATTTAACTTACCACAAGAGTTCAGAGTGAGTAAAAGCCCAAATTTACCTATAAGAAACCATTCTGCCATGTATTTCTTTATTAAGCACCTCAAAATATCAGGAGAATAGAAACAACAGAACAATCCATCCTAAAATTTTTGAAAGACTAGAAATTACACTCAAATGAAATAAGAATATTTGTCAGAGATACAGCAAAACTTGACAAATCTCTGCAGAATCTTTTAAATGGTACATCAGAGAATAAAAAAAAAATTATAAAACCATGCAGCCATCATAGCGGCAGTGAGAATGTAATTCCAAGTTACCAGGAGTCTTTGTTCTGTCCTTATCCAAGCCAATCTAGTTTTTAGAAAATCACACCTCTTTTGTGTAACTCCATGATGATATTTGAAAATGAAATGAGAATGTTTAATTTTAGAAATGGGTTTCTGCATGTCATCCGTTGCTTATACTCTTTGGTTTAGCCAAAAACATCAGAATTTGTTGATCTTCAAATCTTTCAAAAATAAAAAATAAAATTACTTACCTCAAAGCCAAAGATCTTTTCTTGAGGCTAGTTTGGATAGCTGTAGAAGCAAATGAGAATTAACATAAAAAGAATGTAAAAGACAAAAACAAAAAATGAAAAACTAGAAGTCAGGAAAGGAATAGGATAAGATGAAATACAATATTAGAAGAATGATAAAACAGCATGAGGCGTATGGGAAATATGATAAGAAAAAAGACATGCTTTTTGCAGGAATCATAGTGTTAATAACTAAAAAGATAAGGTTGATGGAGGAAAAGGTAGAATAAACTAGGGAATACTTACCTTGTTTGGATAAGAACAAAAAATAAACGCCTTACTAAGTACAAGCATTTCAGAAAGAATATAAATTCCTTTTTACTTGTTTTACATCAATCCGCACAGGCCCTCAAAAACAAATTACAGAGAAAAAGGTCAACTTCAGCCAGATCTATGGATATGAAAGACGTAGTGAGAAAAATCTTGAAACTTCAGATAAATCAGGTGAAATTCGTCACTATCCAACCATTCAAAACTGAATGAATGAATTTCAGGAGACTTCAAAAACTTAATGAACAAGTTTCCTTTGTGAGCAAATGTGATGGAATCTCCAACACTGAATCCTGCAACTTATTTTATTAACGTGATAGATTCTAAGGATATCTGACAAGCCCTCCATTGTACGGAAATACAAGTCAACAATTCAACCTGCATCAACTTGGCAAGTTACTGGGTAACGCTTTTCGGCACCTAAAAGTACCCCAGACACCATGAACCGTCTAAAATCACCACCCAAAAAATCCATCCAATTATGTTGTAAGCATAGAAGGCCAAAACTGATAGTATCAGAACAAAATTATTGGGTAGCAAAAGCATCATCACTTGCAACAGAATTTCCAAAACTACGCTAACAAGAAAAAAACTTCTCATCCGAATTAAGGACAGATCGTAAATGTCTATAATGGACAGAAGAAAAAAAACACAAGGAAATGGTTTTGAGAAGAATATGTAATAAACACTAAGACGATTAGATCATCCATCCAAAGTGTGCCATCAATGTCACAAAGCTCAAAACCACACTTGTCGGACAATCTTAGCTATCAAGCTCAAAAACCACACTTGCCAGGCAATCTTAGCCATCCAACTCGATCAATCCCCCCAGCGAATATAGAAAGTTGCTCAAATTTGTTATCCAACCTCCACCTTCTGAGCCATTTTAATGGTCAGGATCATCCAACCAATGTATTTATTAAGGATGAACCATTCACATCAGGTTACTTAAGACAAACAACTCAGATCTCATTCAAACAACCGACTTTATCGTTTTGGATCGAAGGAAATCGACCACTCAGCATAATCTCACGATCCTGAGAAATTCTAAAGCTGAAATAAACCACACCTAATTCTGGGAAACCGTTTCAAGCCAGTCAAACAGAATAAGCATTTAGAAGGCAACCAATATCTCGTCAGCAGAACAATCCACGGCCGAAAAAAAATATATATCCTTAATCCTTAACATAACCAGCACTGAAACCCTAATTTCAAAGCAATAAAAGGAAAATCAGCACAGAAAACACCAAAATTTGAAAACAAAAATACAAAATGAGAAGTAAAAGCAATACCTGAAAACTCATTACGAGATCTTAAGCAAGTGCGAGAAAAACTGAAAGATTCCGATGAAAATCCGAAACTATCCAGTTACAGAAGCTAGAGAGGAGCAGCCGTAATGAGAGGCGCAGATTAACATCGAGAAATGGCATGCGAGACGAGGAGCCAATAAATCGTGGAAGCCGTCATGGTTTGGTAGCTTGGAGGAGCACATGAAAATGTAGTGTGTCACGAGGTCACGAGGGAAGCCGAAGTATTCGTCGCTAATCAATATCGTACGTAGTGTGGGCCACCCATTCTTAGAAAATGTAACAGATCCGATCGAAAAACTCTGTAGAATTTTCATAGGTGTGAAATAGTATTTTTATCTACCCAATAGACAGTTTCTTCGTCATGGGATACTTGTCTAAACCCTTCACTCTCTGGGCCTCGTATCATCTGGGCCCTCCCCCATGAGCGGGTTCGATGCTGGAGCCACGAAACTGGGAAACGTAAGCACGACAGGATAACAGGTCGTCCCGCGGTCCAGTGGATGTTTCCAGGACGGTGAGCTGGCCGACGATGTCGTTTTGCATCGGCTTGGGTCGTGACGCGCTGCGCTGATGACGTTTGCTGTCTTGGGTAGGGTGTAGGCGGACCCCAGCGCGGATATAGCAAGGTTCCA
>JAYJMB010062155.1:0-71655 GCA_036873735.1 Pouteria campechiana | reverse complement strand
GACAATGAGAAGGTAGAGGATGAAAGAAGAAATTCAGAGAGCAAAACATATTTGTCTGAAAAATTCATCTAGAATCATTGAATAATAATTGTCATCTTATAATCATTGAATATAGATTAATAAATAAATGAGCATCTATAATAATTTATTGATATGTGTTTTTGTTGGTTATTTATTTCACATATTTCTTAATTAATTATTTATATAATAAATGAAATAATAAAAATATAATAACATTTATTTTTTTAAATTGCATAATGAATGTATAAAAGTTGTCCTCCGAATTTTCAATCCGAATTATTAATCCATTGATTTATTTTAATTTCTAATTTAAATTATTAATCCATTGAATATTAAGTTAAATTGTCATTTATGTTAATTCTTTGCAATTATAATATTTTTGCTGGCTACTACTACGTTGCATCTATTGCTTTTGATGCTTTTCAATATCAAACCATGCACATCTCCCTAGAGATTGAATAAACTTATTCTAGATGCTTCTTTGGAAATTTTATAATTAATAGAATATTTTATTATAACTAAAAAATGTTTTAGATTGAACAAATTAAGAAGTTAGCTTTTGTTGTCTTATTTTGATTAATAGAATGTTTGCTTATGTAGCTTTTTCCTTATGTTTTTCACTGTTTTATGATTTTTCTAGGTATGTCTTTTAATTTGCCACCGCCTAATGATCAAAATAGTCCTCCTTCAACATCTCCTATTACTTTGCAATCATTTTAATCTAGTGCTGATTCATCCTCAATCCTGGTTATGGATAAAGATACTCTTAATCTTCCCAACATTCAAGAGGATATTATTATAGAAAAAGAAATAGATGGTGAAAATGAAGAAGCTCCTTATGAAAAGAGAAAAAAGGAAAAAAAAAAACATTAGCTATTTAACAAGAATTCACTGTGGTTTTCCTTGTGGATGGAACTGAAAAGGTGCTCACGAAAACAAGAATAGGCCTACCACATAATATAAGAGGCATTTGGAATCTTCCCCTCGTCGTCAAATAAAAGGGCGATTGAATCTCAATGTACAACCACTAACATCTCAATTAGAAAATGTAAGTGGTGTACAAAATTGAAAATATGATCAAGCAAAGATCAGGGAGATTGTTTCTCACATAATCATGGTTCATGAGTTACCATTTGCTTTCACTAAGTATGAGTTATTCACTTTGTTGATGAAAACAACATGTCCTTGCTACCAGAAAATCTCATGTGCAACAATAAAAAATGATTGTCAAACTAGTTATGAGCTTGAAAAGAAAAGATTGAAGGGGTTGCTAAAAACTATTAATAGGGTTGGCATCACAACTGATTTATGGAAGTCTAGTCAAAAGATTCAATATATGGTGATAGCTTGTCATTTTATCATTGACTGGAAGTTGCAGAAAAGATTGATAAACTTTGTTGATGTGCCTCCTCCTCACACTAGAGTTGTTATCTATGACGAGTTATATAAATGTTTGCAAGAATGAAGCATTGAAGGGAAGGTTTCTAATATTACTATAGATAATGTTTCTTATAGTGATTTAGCTGTAAGGATGTTGAAAGATAGTATTTCTTTTCATAGGAAGCTATCCTTTGGATGGAACATTATTCCATGTGTGTTGTTGTGCACACATTATGAATCTCTTAGTGCAAGATGGGCTTTCTTAGATTCAAGATGTGGTGGAAAATGTGAGTGAAAGTGTGAAGCATATTGCGGCATCAACCCATCGTTTGAATATTTTCAGTGAAATCGTGAAACAACTTCAATTGCCAAGTAAGAAGTTGATTTTAAATTGTTGCACTTGTTGCAATGCAACATATGCTATGTTGTCTTGTGCATTGGAGCTCAAAGATGTTTTCCCTCGCTATGCATAATGCGATACAAGTTACATATACTTGCCTAGCAATGAGGATTGGGAAAAAGATGAAGACGTTTGTGCTTTTTTGGGACTCTTCAATGAAGTTACCAAGATAATTTTGGTAATAAATACTTAATTTTTTATTTTAAATTTGTATTACTATGTTATGCAATTTAGTGACAAATTCTAATTAAAGTTTTTTTGTCAAATGATAGGTATAGAGTATCCAACTTCAAACTTATTTCTTATGGAGCTTTGGAGGATCAAAGAAGTATTAAATGAGAAATCCATGAGTAAAAATTTTTATATGAATGCAACAGCTATGAGGATGAAGATGAAATTTTATAAGTATTGGGGCAAATGCAATCTAATCATTTCCATTGCTGCAATTTTGGATCCTAGAAATAAAATAAAGTTAATTAACTTTACTTTTAAAGAGATTTACTTTGAAGAAGAAGCTAATAAGTATGTCACTACAGTGCATGATAGTTTATATGCACTTTACAAGGAGTATGTTGATGCTTATGTTATGACTGAGAAGTCTACTGATGGTCAAGAGAGTGGTGGTACCAATCATGCTTTTAGTGGAACTACAATGGTAAAATATATTGTCATCGAGAGATCAAAGTATGATAATTTTTTTACAAGTGTTGACATTATTCAAAATATGAAGTATGAACTTGATGTTTACTTGGAGGAAGGAATTTATATTTGGAATGGCTCTGGTGAGTTTAACACTTTACAATGGTGGAAGAAAAATGATCTCAAATTTCAAATTTTACAAAATATGGCTTGTGATATCTTATCTATTCCTATCATTACCGTGGCTTCTAAGTTAACTTTTAGTGCTAGTGGTTGAGTGATAGATACATATCGCTCATCTTTGGGAACCAATACTGTGTAGATGCTTCTTTGTGGTAGTGATTGGTATTGAAACTTTTATAATCTCAAAAGAAAAACAAAAGTAAGTTATTCTTCTTTTACACATATTTGGATTCTAAATTTTAGTTGATTTTATTATAAAAATGATATATGCTTTTTTGGATTTTATGCAGGCCAAGGGAGAAATCAAGGAGATTTCCTTACTTTAGATATTCACATTACATTGAAGCCTTATGGATTTGAGGAAAGGCTTTTTATAATATGATAATTTATTATTTGTAATTAAATGGTTATTGTCAATTTTCTTTTGGACTTAATAGATTATTATTTTTCTTTTGGATTTAATATGTTATTTGGGTTTGATTTAACATTTTATTTATATTTAAATTTAGTACATTATTCATAATATTTGGACACGGGTTTTTATTTTATCAAGTTTTGAATTTTTAAATATTTTCATGAACAAGGTTATTTATTATTCATGAACAGGCTTACTTAAGTTAAATGAGCCAAGCTCGAATCGAGCTCGAACAAAATAAAACTTAAACAAGTCGAGCTCAAAAACCTTTAAAAATGCTTGGTTCATAAATGAGCTGAGTTTGAACACTTTTACAGATAAATGAAACAAGCTCGAATAGAGCTCTGTTCGTTTACAGCCCTAAAAGTGACCTTTTTGTTAACAATTGTAGTATTTGAGTTTTATTTTATCTTTTTCCCCAGCACGCTTTCCTTTATGATACTTGATGATTTTCTTATTTTGAGGAATTTGTTTCTTTGTCATTCCTTGTTGAGCTCATCTATATTAGACTTTGCTTTGAGATTTATTTTCCTTACGGTGTCAAATTTGAGCGATAAGAGCAGCACCATAGTTTGTATCTATACACTCCACTTCAAATTCTAGTTGGCGAGATATATTTGAAAAACTTTTAATTCCCTCATTATACCTAAGCACAAGTTTCAGCAAAATCCACGGAGGTTTAGGTAGAGATTTGATGACTGTTAGAACTTACTACTCATTTGCGAGGTCATTACCAACTGCTTTTATTTTCCTAATCATGGTAGATGGTCAAATTATAATTCTTCGCAAGTGCACAAGTGTATAGCAGTATAGTGTGCTTAATAAGGGTCGATCCCATAGAGAACTGTCCAAACTGGTTCAATTATGTCTAGTTATTAAAACTAAGTTGTCCTAGATCAACAAGATGAATTAAAGGCTAAGTAATTAGAAGAGTAATGCAAAATAACAACAAACAATGGCAATAAGTAATGTAAAAAATAATTCAAGTTATAAAAGTCTAGGGATCTAATTTCACCAGTCGATGAAATTCAATGTTATTGAAATGTTGCTATCAATTCAGCATCTTGAGTTTGTTCTATCTACTGTATGATTATTATCATTAGGCATCCGGGTTTAAATCAAGTATTTTCTCCTATTCCAATTACCTATGGTGTGTAGTGTAATTGAGATTGAAAACTCATGAAGATCTAAAGAACTTTAATGGACCAAGTAGAATAGTTTAGCATATGGCATCTACCTTAACCATCCACTCATTCATTCAAAAGAGTACAGTATATGGTTTAGCATATGGCATCTAACTTAACCATGTACTCAAAGATAATCAGGCTAATTCACATAATTGGTGATCAGACAATTAAATAAATTAGATAATTGCATTATACACAATGAATGAAATAAGATGATATTGAATTAATAAATCAACAATCTCTATTAACAATGAATATCAAGGAGTACTATATCATTGCCTCAGAAAAAGGAAGTTAGTTCATCCTAAAGACAGAAAGAAAGCTTTCTAAAAAAGGCATGATTGCAGAACTTGAACTCTGTCTCTTGCTCCCTTGAAAGTCTCTGTGTGTTCTCTCCCCTCTCCTCGATTCTTAAATAACCCAAGCACTAGGGTTTTAATAGAACTCCTCCACAAATTGCAATTTCTTTATGCACAACAATCCTCTTCAAAAAATAACTCTGTATTTGCTTCCCGAAAAGTTTGTTTCCATGCATAAGAAAAGTTCCGCAATAGACAGAATTATTGCGCAACTTTATTTCCAAAGATACCTTCTGCATATTGCAATAGTTTATGCATTCACTACTTCTAAAAATTCAGTAATGTATACTAAGCACTTTGCTTCAAAAGATAACTCAGATAATTGGAAATGTCAATCATTGTGTGGACAGCAACATCACATTCAGCATCTCAGAATTCTTAATGGCTGAAATTGCACTTCTCAAAAGTTCTGTTATTCAAATTTTACTGCTCAAAAGAATACTTTACTTGCAGAGAACTTCTATCATACTTCTGATCCAATACAGAAATTCATTTTTTTGAAATTTCCCTACTTAGAACTTCTGCATTCACTGCTCAAAACTTCTAAGAATTGGATCTTGGGACTTCTGACGCACTATAGAACTTCTAAGGTTAATACTCACCAACTTAGAAGTTCTATCTTTACTTGTTCAGAAGTTCTGTAAACTTCTAATACACCTCTGAATTTTACATTTTTAACTTTGGAAGTTTTTTAAAACTTTTGTCATTATTAATTCAAGCTTCAGAACCTCTTTAGAATTTCTGATAGTTTAGAGAAGTTTTAGTATTTTGCTCACAACTTTTTAGTTTGAACTCCAAATCATGTGATTCTTATCCCATTAATAAGATAATTTGAAGTAATATATCTTTTATGTTTATCAATGTTTCTAAATCAGCCTATATCATGAGTCGTTGGAGTTCATAAGTGATGCCTTTTGATCACTTCTGGAGTTAATGCATCAAAAGTTCTAGTGAGCACTGTTTCTGATATAAATTTTTTATTTTAAGTTGGAAGCATGTGATTCTTAATGCATTAAAAAGATAACTTTGAGATATAAAACTATCATATTGAAAATGATTCCAAATCACCCTCAAAATATGCCAAAATTGGACTACTAGTGATACCATGTTCTGCACATCAAAAATTTCTGTCAATGAGATTGAAGTCTAAGATAGTTGCACTGTTTGAGCTATAAGTTCCATATTTCAACTCCACTTCTAAATTTAAACTACAAATCTTATGATTCTTGACTTTTTGGATAAATAACCTTAAGGGATAAAACTTCTATGTTAATCACTTAAGCTAAATCTATCTTTATCTATACTCAAAAATGGCCTCCAAGTTACATAAGATTTCATTACATCACATGCCATGACTTCTAGTTCGATTGCCGCAACACTCAATTTTTCTAACTGCCCAAGTCCATTTCAGAACTTCTAAGCAACTTTTAAAGTTCACTTTAGAACTTTTGAGCTACTTCTGAAATTCACTTCAGAACTTCTGACCTTAGTATATTTTTTTTGCTTTTGAATCTTCATTTTTCAGCTACTTGTTCATTATTCAAACTCCATTGTTTTGCTCCTTTCTCTACCTTGATGTCTTCCATATTTCTTTTCATTTCTTGCACCTAATTATCTTCAATTAGACATAATGAATTATCATAAAATTCACTTCATGTAATAATCAAATTAAGTATAGATTTATGGAATGTGCTTATAAATCACTAAATTTACATCAAAAGAGGATCAAAACATATGCAAATTTAGGTATTAAAACATGATATATTATGAGCTCATCAAATACCTCTAAACTTAGCTTTTGATTGTCCTCAAGCAAAATAGTAACCTAACTAATGAAACAGTTAAGATAGTCTCTCTTAATCAATCAAAAGCATGCTAGACAAATTGCACATATACACGACTTAAAAATCATTCAAGACACTTGCTATGTAATCTCATGAAACTCATGCTTCATCAATCCCTTTATGAAGTGAGTGTGTGTGTGTGTGTGTGTGTTGTCAATCTCATGTTCTATGCATGCCTTTCAATCAATAATATGTAATTTAGTGATTCTAATGATTTTCATTAAATATTCCATAAGCTTGCTTTCATAATCCCTCTGTACTAATATAGACAAGTCTGTCCACTTGTATTAATAGGTCTTTGTTAAGCTTGTAATGGAGCTTGGGTTTGGTTAACAAAGAAAAGGAATAATGATTTACAAAGTAAGAGATCATAAATAATTTGCACATGATTATTCACTCTCTTACTTATTATTTAGGATTCTTACTATTTTTATGGGCTATATTACTATCACACCCCAAATTTTATTTCTTTTGAGTTATTTGGGATGTGATCCCCCCAATTACAAGTTGAATCCTTTATGATTCTTTTCTTTTTGTCCCTTTTTTTTCTTTGACATTCTTCTTTTCAATTCCCTCAAACTTGATTTCTTTTGCTTCACTCATACCTCTCTAATAACTATATGCATAGAATATATCTCTTATAGGTCAATCATGGGTTTTCTAGTTGAATAGGTTAAGGATGATGAGGCTAAAGAAGGGAAATGAATGGTGGTATTTCACATGTTTTGCATATGTCATTCTTTCAGTAAGGCCTAATTGGGTCACTAGTGATATGATGTACTAGGTCAGCTTGAAAGGCTCAAACTCATCAAAGAAAATGCCTAAATTATTCCCAAGTAAACATGTTATCTAGGGTTTTGCCTCGAGGGATAATCAAGCAAGTTCTAACCTGCTCATGGCAACCAAAATATGTCACTAAATTCATAAAATCATCAACTAATCAACATATACTTCACCTGATCATAACATAATGTGCTCAAAAATTATCTTTCATCAAAAAGAAAGATTTATCATAAGAATTATTAAATCATAAGGTAACATCCATCCTTCCTTCTAAATCATGTGTAATGACAATCAAAAACTAAGCCTATATTATTGACCATTAAGAGAGAATCTCGTTCAATTTCAATGTTTAATTTCATCATTGCTCATGGATTTTCTTAGCTAATTCAGAAAAAATTAAAGCTTAAAATCAGAAAATATACTATCATGACCTACTTTTTGAGGCGTAATGTTCTATTTTTCATTGTATTTCACTTAGATTTGCCTACTTTTAGGGTGGGGGTCCTCTAATCCTAATCTGCCATGCCTTGACTCTGAGGCTGAAACCTATCACTATTGCCCTAAAAATTCCCTATTCTAAGGAAATATCTTGTCAAAATTTTGAAAGAGTCTACCCAATATTGTTAATATTCAAAACCTTATACACAATCATTTGATTAAATTTCTAAAATTGACTCATAATTCTAATCAATTGAAATACTAACAAATATAAATCAAACCATAAACATGAAAATGACCCAACTTACCCACAATGCAAAATTTATATCACACCATGATGGCAATAATTATAATTCAACTCCATTTTATATACATTTTTTACTATTATGACATACCATTATACTATAATTATACATCATTTGAAATCATCTAAATGCAAGACGAATGCACAATGAATTATACAATTACAAATCAATATACTATAATGAAAGAATCTTCAATGTTGCTTAATAATCCCAATCCACAGATTGGAGTCTTCACTTGGCTATCAGCTAAAAATTTAAACAAGAAGGAGTGAGTCTGGGCAACTCAATATGTAGACAAATATTTTAAACAATAATCAATCCACAATTAGCATGTTTCATATCAAATAATCAATATCTATCATTATAAATAATCATAAATGGATATATGTTCATCAATTAATACTAAACAATGAAATCCATGTTATCCTCATTCAAACAATCAATCTCATATTGAATCAAACTTCATTTTAAATATATAACAAAGGAATACTTTCTATCCTTCAAATTAGATATCCAAGGCTAGACCAAACATCAATTAAACATTCCAAGGATATCCCTAATAAGTAAAAAACATCAATTTTAAGCAAATATGGGATATCCACTATCCCCAATCAAATTCATACAAATTGGCTGATCCCCATACACTCAACAAAACATGCCCGGATTTCAAAGAAAGGGATAAACATTATCCCTAGTCATCTAATGAGAACAAATGCCTATTTACCTCGAGTGAATCATTATACACTCTTCTAGCTCTATTCCTTTTCATCCTTCTCAGATCATTGAGCAATGCAAGTGTGGATTCTTCTCATGGATGAGGATCCAAGCTCAAAAATTGAAATAATGCACTCCATTTGCTGAAAAATTGGATCAGCTTCCATCTCCACTGGCTAAATGCCAAAAACCCATCACCATGCATATACTTGCATGATTTTCCCTCTCAATCCACTAGTTTCCAAGGCCAAATGACAAGAACTTGAATCAAACAGGGCTAGGGCATGACATTTGGGAAATGGAAGAAGAAATGGGACAGATAAAAATAAAAATGGAATGGGCCAATTCTTTAAAAGTCACATTTTTTGGTGCTCTAATGCACTATAGGACTAATGCCACGACATTGAAAACTTGTGTCGCGGCATCAAGTCACTGATTGCGCTACTTTTGCCCAATGTCGTAATGATGCCGCAGCATCAAATTTGGATACCACATCATCTAGTCCAGTGCTGCAGCATCCAATTTTGATTCCGCAGCATCCTCCTGCTAGATGCCCCTATTTTCTCCCTTCTGAAACAATGTCGCAGCACTGATTTCTTGTGTTGTGGCATCAACTTGTTGTCCAATATATTATCAATTTTCTTTCACTTTAAACCTTAATTTCTCTCAGGTATTTAATCCCTCATTAAAATTATACTTTATTATAGATATATGACATTCAAATATGCATTAATCTCCCTCAAATATTAAATATCATATCGATATTTAACCAAATAACTTAACTCATCATAATTTTTCTCATAAATTCAACTAATGCATATCAAATTGTAAATGCAATTCATATATTTATTCTTTAAATTCTCTCAAATACCTAAACACCAGTTTTAACAAAAATTTTCCTTATTTTCAACACCCTAGGTGTTAAATATACCTAAATTTCAAAACTTTTGCCCCCTCCCCCAAAAAACTAAATTTCCACAACTGAATACAATTCTAGAACATTTATTCTTTGATTTACTTCTGTATATTTTCCTTAAAACTTCTAAAATTATTAACACAGAAGTTTTGTTGAGCTTTTAGTCCGCATAGAAGCACTGCAGAAGTTTTGTCCCGTCAACAGAGGTAACACAGAATCATTGTTACGCTACACAAAATCACTCCAAAAGACACTTTGACTACAAAGAACTTCTGGAGTCATTAATATGGAGGTTCTATTGAACTTCTATTCAATATAGAAGCAATGCAGATGCACAGTGCAGAAACACAAATGTGCTCAGAACCAAACTAGAAGCATTTTAGAACTTTTTCAGAATCAAAATTTAGAAAATTTTTGCTCCAAAATTGGATGTCAAATTGAGAAATATAAACCCAAACTTAAACTAAACATTCTCCTCAATGTAAAATAATGACAGAAGTTTAAGTTCAAGGATTTCCTTGAATGAAGTGCATTCTCATCCTCTTTTGATTTTTCCCTTTGCAAATTTCTGACAGTTTATCACTTGAAGCATCATCTGTAGTCCTCTAAAACTTCTATGTCTAATCAGAATTCTTCTTTTTGCAACACACAGAACACCAAAAATTAAGAAAGTTCTAAAGAAAATAAATAAATAACTAAATAACTAAATACTAAGAAAATAAAGAAAGTTTAGAATCTTGGATTGCCTCATAAGAAGCACTTTATTTAACATCTGTGTAGGACTAATTCCTCCTTCATAGATTCTTGAATCCAACAATTTCATTTAACTGTATTAGCAAGCCATCCTTCACATATCTCTTTACTATATGACCATTGACTTTGAATGTGTTCCCAGTCTTTAGGTTCTTTAACTCCATAGCTCCATGTGAAAACACTTGTATCACCAGGAATGGTCTAACCCACCTAAACTACAATTTTCCTGGAAATAAATGCAAATATAAGTCATAAAAGAAAACTTCCATTCCAAGTTCAATGCATCTTTTGTGAATGATTTGGTTATGATATCTCTTTGTTCGTTCCTTATAAATCTTTGCATTCTCATAAGCTTCATCTCTCAATGCCTCAAATTCATTCAGTTGAAGCTTTCTTTCTTCACCTGCCTTTTGTAAATCAAAGTTCAATTTCTTGATTGCCCAATATGTTTTATGCTCCAACTCCATAGGTAGATGGCATGCCTTCCCAAAGACAAGTTTGTAAGGACTCATTCCAATTGGGGTCTTGAATGTAGTCCTATATGTCCAAAGAGCATTATTCAACTTCATTGCCCAGTCTTTCCTTGAAGTGTTCACTATACTTTCTAGAATTGCTTTGATTTATTTGTTGCTTACTTCAACTTGTCCAGACATTTATGGATGGTAAGGTGTTGCAATTCGATGAGTGATGTTATACTTTTTCAACAAAGCTGCAAATACCCTATTGCAAAAATGAGTTCCTCTATCACTAATAATTGCTCTTAGAGTACCAAACTTAGTAAAAATTCTATCTTTCAGGAATTTTAGTACAGCATTAGCATCGTTAGTTTTAGTGGCTATTACCTCAATCCACTTAGAAACATAATCAACAGCAAGTAGAATGTACATGTTCCCATTAAATGGTGGGAATGGGCCCATAAATCAATGCCCCATACGTCAAATAATTCAATAACCAGATTACCTGCAAATGGCATTTCATCTCATTTACCAATGTTACCTATTCTCTGGCACCTATCACATGTTGCACAATAGGCATGAATATCCCTGAAAATAGTTGGCCAATAAAAACTAGATTGGAAAACTTTGAGAATAGTCTTCTTCCCTCCAAAATGTCCTCCATAGCTGAATGTGTGACAATATTTCAAAATGCATTACTATTCATTCTTAGGTACATAGCATCTAATGATCTGATATAGACACATTTTAAACAAAACTAAATCATCCCAAAAGTAGCATTTTGCTATAGACAACAACCTCCTCCTTTCTTGCGAATTTAGCATAGGATTAAAACTCCCATAACCAAATAATTAACAATATTAGCATACCAAGGTTCACTTTCCTTTACAAAAAATAATTGCTCATTAGGAAAAATCTCATTGATGGGAATGCTCACTTTATCTTTATTTTGCTCAAAATCAGTCCCTTCCACTAACCTGGACAGATGATCAGCTACAACATTTTCACTGCCTTTTTTATCCTTAATTTTCAGGTCAAATTCTTGTAAAATAATATCCACTTGATCAATCTGGGTTTAGCATCTTTCTTAGTCAGCAAATATTTTAATGCGGCATGATTAAAATAGATAATTACCTTTGAACCAATAAGATATGAGCAAAACTTTTTCAATACAAATACAATTGTAAGCAATTCTTTTTCAGTAGTGGAATAATTTAATTATACTTCATTCAAAGTTCTACTTGTATAATGAATCACATGAGGCAATTTTTCTATTCTTTGTCTTAAGACAACCAATAGTAAAGTCAAATGCATTACACATAAGTTCAAAGGAATGGACCAATCAGGAATTGCTAAAATTGGAGCAGAAGTTAGTTTTTCTTTCAAGGTATTAAAAGTAACAAGGCCCTCATCATTAAAATAGAAAGTCACATCTTTAGCTAGCAAGTTATGAAGTGGTCTAGAAATTTTTGAAAAGTCTTTTATGAACCTTCTATAGAAACCTGCATGACTCAGAAAATTCATTACTCACTTGATTGAAGTGGGAGGGGGCAACTTAGCAATCACATCAATCTTTGCCTTGTCAACTTCAATGCCTCTACTTGACATAATATGTCCCAACAGAATTTCCTACTTAACTAAGAAATGACACTTTTCCTAGCTTAATGTTAGATTCATTTTAACACTCCTTTTTGGCACCATTGTCAAGTTATTAAGGCAATCATCGAATGAATCACCAAATACAAAAAATCATCCATGAAAACCTTTATGAACCTTTCAATCATATCAAAAAATAGACATCATACACCTTTGAAAGGTTACAGGAGCATTGCACAACCCAAAAGGCATCCTTTTATAAGCAAAAGTTCCAAACGGGCAGGTAAAAGTTATCTTTTCCTGGTCTTCTAGATCATGGGGACCTGATTGTAACTTGAAAAATCATGCAGAAAATAGTAGTAGGCATTACTTGTCAATCGTTCAAGCATTTGATCAATGAAAGGGAGAGGGAAATGATCCTCATAAGGCTGTATTGAGTTTTCTATAATCTATGCATATTCACCATCCTGTAATCATTCTTACTAGCACCAACTCATTATTATCGTTCTTAACAACAAAAATTCCAAATTTTTTTGGTACCAGAACCAGAATTGCCCATTTGCTATCAAAAATTGGGTAGATAATACCTGCATCCAAGAGCTTAATCACTTCAACTCTAATAGCTTCTTGCATGTGTGGGTTAAGTCTCCTCTGAGCATCCCTGAAAGGCTTTGCATTATCTTCTAACAAAATTTTGTGCATGAACATAGTGGGGCTAATTCCCTTGATGTCAGCTAATGTCCATCCTATAGCCTCCTTCTGTTCTCTCAAGATATTCAACAACTTATTCTCTTCCTCAATAGTTAAGTGAGCAGCAATAATAATTGGAAGAGTATCATTAGTACCAAGAAATACATATTTTAAGTTAGGTGGCAATTGCTTCAGTTCCAGTTTTGGTAGTGTGACAATTGATGGTGCCAAATTGGAATTCAACTGTGTCAATACCTACTTGGTGACTTCATCTTCCCTGACTTCCTTTGCACTATCCAAAACTTCTTTGAAATTATTGATTTCTTCATCTTCCACAATGATCTCTTCAGTTGTAAGCACCAATGCCAATTTGTCTTTTGTTTCCTGTTGCACAAAAGTTGATGATACAAGCGAGTTCAAATTATGTATTTAAAAACAACTACTAGGGTCTATAGGATCTGAAGGGAATGAAAGAGAATTGTAAATAGAAAATTTCACAGTCTCATCCAAAATAGTCATCTTTAGCTTTCCATTCTGTAGATCAATGATTGTCCTAGCTGTTGCCATGAATGAGCGCCCCAGAAGAATGAGCACCTCTCTCTCAGGCGTCACTTGTCTCTACATGTCAAGCACAATAAAATCTACAGGAATAATAAGTTTGTATATCTGAAAAAATATATCTTCTACAATGCCTTTAGGGTATTTAATTGATCTATCTACAAGCTATAGAGACATTGTAATTGGCTTCAAATCTCCCAAACCAAGCTGCAAGTAAATAGTATAAGGCATCAGATTTATACTTGCTCCTAAGTCTAACATAGCCTTTGCCTTATTTGTTCCTCCAACAGTAATTATGATATTAAAACAACCGGGATCCTTCAACTTTGGAGGAAGATTTATTTGCAAAACTGCACTTGCAACTTCAGAAACTATTACCTTTTCATGAGGCTCATACTTACGCCTCCTTAAGGATAATTCCTTTTAAAACTTAGCATAAGCAGGCATGTTCTTAATCATGTCAATTAAAGGTAAGTTAATATTAACTTTGGAGAGGATGTCATAAATATCAGAAAATGATTTATCTAATTTTCTATGCCTTGATCTTCCTGGAAAAGGTATTGGTGGATTATAAGGTGGTGGTGGTTTATAATTGATTGGAGGGTCAACTATTGGAAACAAAGCCTTCCTTGAGATTACCTCCTTTGCTTCTTTTTCCTTCCTGTTGTCTATTCCTTCAGAAGCATTAGATTCATCAATTTCTTCACCAACATTATTGTTAATTACCTTTCCACTTCTCAATGTTATCACTGCTTTTGCTTGCTCTGGCTAACTTGGCAACTTTCCTAGTGTGTGACACTGTACAGCTCTGCAATCTACCCCAATTGTGTTTCTATCTTCTTTATTGATGCCTCCACATTCTAAAATCTTGATTTATTATTTTGGAACCGAGTCTAAGTTACTTGAATGAAACTCTACATAGTTTCCTCAAGAGTAGGCTTTTTTGGCTGGAAAGAAGTTCTAACTTGATTCTGATTCTGATTGTTGTTCCATGAAAATTTTAGATGACTTCTCCAACCAGGATTGTAAGTATTAGAATAAGGATCATCACGTGGTTGCTGGTTATAGAAGTTCATTACATTCGCATGTTCAAATCCTCCTGCAAAGGTTTCATTTAAAGGACAAACATTCGGTGAGTGCCCTAAATTACCACAAATTGAACATACCTCAGCATGTAAGGGTTGTTTGAAGTTTCCTATCATAGAACACATGGTCTTCATCTGTTTGGTAACCTCCGATACCTCCATGGAAAGTTTAGTGTTAGAATTTCCTTACATCCCTCTAGACCTTCCTCTGACACTCTTCTATTGGGAATTTACTCCAAGCATCCCATATAGATTATATATCTCCTCTGGAGTCTTCTCTCCCATTGCTCCACCTGCAGCACCATGGCTTGGCATGTTGTGTCATTCCATCATAGAAAAATTGATTGAGTAATTCAAGAGGATATCTATTACGAGGGCATTAAATCAGTAGTGCCTTAAATCTTTTCCACGCTTCATGGAATGCTTTCCCATCCATTTGAGAAAAAGTGGCAATCTTACTTCTCAATTCTACAATTTTAGCATGGGAATAAAATTTACCAATGAACTTGTTATAAACTGCATCCCATATAGTCAATGATCCAAGAGCCAATTTCATGAACCAAGTTTTTACTGCACCCTTCAAGGTGTAAAGAAAACATCTCATGCGCAATTGATCCTTAATTAAACCTTGTAATGGAAAAGTTTGAATAGTTGCATAAAAATCATGCATGAATATTAAGGGTTTCTCCGCAACTACACTATGAAAAGAAGGAAGCATGTTAAAGTGTATATGCTTCAGCTCATAATTCCTGGCAATATCATTAAAAGCAATGCATCAAGGAGAAATTTCTATCGTTGGATGTCCAAACTCTTTCATAAGCAGTTGGGCTTGTTAAGCTACTCGGTTTTGCATGTTGTCAGCCATCTGAATGTGTTCTTCACTTATGCTATCTATCTGTATTTCCACTTTATCGATGTTATCATTCAAGGTTAACAGAAATGGATTCAATGATCGTCTTCCTTGCATTCACAGTTCCATAAAAGAATTAAAGAAAGAAATAAAAATCCTAAATAAAATAAAATACAACAACTAAAGAAAAAATGGTAACTAATTTAATCAAACCAAATTGAACTAGTTCTTTAGCAATGATGCCAAAAACTTGATAGTCAAATTATAGATCCTCACAAGTGCATGAGTGTATAATAGTACAATGTGCTTAACAAGGGTCGATCCTATAGAGAACTGTCAAACAAGTTCAATTATATCTAGTTAATAAAACTAAGTTGTTCTAGATCAACAAGATGAATTAAAGGCTAAGTAACTAGAAGTGTAATACAAAATAACAACAAACAATGGCAATAAGTAATGTAAAAGAGAATTTAGGTTGTAAGAGTATGGGGATCTGATTTCACCATCAATGAAATTGAATGTTGTTGAGATGTTGGTATCAATTCAGGATCTTAGGTTTGTTCTATCCACTGTATGATTATTACCATTAAGCTTCCGGGTTTAAAACAACTATTTTCTCCCATTCCAATTACCTATGGCGTGTAGTGTAATTGAGATTGAAAACTCATGAAGATCTGAAGAACTTTAATGAACCAAGCAAAATAGTTTAGCATATGGCGTCTACCTTAACCATCGATTCATTCATTCAAAAGAGCATAGTACATGATTTACCATATGGTATCTATCTTAACCATGTACTTAAAGATAATCAAGTTAATTCACATAATTAGTGATCAAACAATTAAATAAATTAGATGACTGCATTATACACAATGAATGAAATAAGATGATATTGAATTAATAAACCAACAATCTTTATTAACAAGGAATATTAAGGAGGGCTACATCATTGCTCCAGAAAAAGGAAGTTAGTTTATCCTAAAGATAGAAAGAAAGCTCTCTAAAAAAGGCATGATTACAAAACTTGAACTCCATCTCTTGCTCCCTTGGAAGTCTCTATGTGTTCTCTCCCCTATCCTAGATGATCTTAAATTATCCAAGCAATAGGGTTTTAATAGAACTCATTAATGAATTGTAATTTCTTTATGCACAACAATCTTCTTCTAAAAATAACTCTGTATTTACTTCCTGAAAAGCTAGTTTCCATGTATAAGAAAAGTTCAGCAATAGACAGAATTATTGCGCAACTTTGTTTCCAAAGATACCTTCTGCATATTGCAATAGTTTACACATTCACTACTTCTAAACATTCAGCAATGTATGCTAAGCACTTTACTTTAAAAGATAACTCAGATAATTGCAAACATTGATCATTGTGTGGACAACAACATAACATTCAGCATCTTAGGATTCTTAATGGTTGAAATCACACTTCTCAAAAGTTCTGTTATTCAAAACTTCACTGATCAAAAGAATATCTTACTTGCATAGAACTTCTGTCATACTTCTGAACTAATACAGAATTCTATTGCTTTGAAATTTTCCTACTCAGAGCTTCTGCATTCAATGCTTAGAACTTCTAAGAGTCAAATCCTTGGACTTCGTCGCACTGGAGAACTTCTGTTGATCGTGTATTGAAAACTTCCATCCACTGCAAACTTCTTAGGTTAATATTCAGCAACTCAGAATCTTTACTTGTTCAAAAGTTCTGTACACTTCTAATACACTTCTGAATTTCACATTTTTAACTTTAGAAGTTCTCCAGAACTTCTATCATTACTAATTCAAGCTTCAAAACTTCTTTGGAATTTCTGACAGTTTAGAGGTTTTTTAGTATTTTGCTCATAACGTTTTCGTTTGAACTCCAAATCATGTGATTCATTACCATTTGTTAGATAATTTCAAGAGCTACATCTTTCATGTTGATCACTTTTTTTGAGTCAACTTATATCATGAGTCCCTGGAGCTCACAAGTGACACATTTTGATCACTTCTGGAGTTAATATATTAGAAGTTCTGGCGAGCATTATTTCTGATATAACTTTCTCATTTGAAGTTAGAATCATGTGATTCTTAATACATTGCAAAGATAACTTTGAGATATAAAACTATCATATTGGACATGAGTTCTAAATCACCTTCAACATTTGCCAAAATTAGACCACAAGTGATACCATGTTCTGCACATCAAAAATTTCTATCCGTGAGATTGAAGTCTAAGATAGTTGCATTGTTTGGGCAATAACTTCCATATTTCAACTCCAAATCATATGATTCTATATTTTTGGATAGATAACTTCAATGGCTAAAACTTCAATGTCGATCACTTGAGCTGAATCTATCTTTATCTATACACAAAATGGCCTCCAAGTAATGTCAGATTTCATTACATCACATGCCACAACTTCTGATTCGGTTGTCATGAAACTAAATTTTTCTAACTGCTCAAGTCCATTTCAGTACTTCTAAAGTTCACTTTAGAACTTCCGAGCTACTTCTAAAGTTCACTTTAGAACTTTTGACCTTATTATATTTTTTTTGCTTTTGAATCTTCATTTTTTAGCTACTTGTTCATTATTCAAACTCCATTATTTTGCTCCTTTCTCCACCTTAAAGTCTTTCATATTTCTTTTCATTTCTTGCACCTAATTATCTTCAATTAGACATAATAAATCATCATAAAATTCACTTTAAGTAATAACTAAATTAAGTATAGATTTATGGAATGTGCTTATAAATCACTAAATTTACATCAAAAGAGGATCAAAACATATGCAAATTTAGGCATTAATAATGATATATTATGAGCTCATCAATGGTCGACATCACCCTAATATGCTTGGCCATTAAATGTTAAGGATTCATTACATATTGATTAAGCCTCAATGTCAGGGCATGCAGTCTAGTTGTTGTTGTCCTGCCTTATTTTATTTTCAATTGATCCCATATCTATTTAGAGATTGACAAATTCTTAATTTCCCTAATCAAATCATCATGTATGAAACTCAATAAGGTAAAGTGAGCACTATGATACATTTTATATCATGCCTCATATGCTTGTTGGCCATGTCGATGTTGGGCTATGGTACCTTCTTCAGGTTGGGCTAGATGATCGAGAAACTCATGCTCGTTGAGAAGGTACTAAACCTTCCTAGGACACATGTCACAGTTATTTCTATTTAACTTTTTGCCTTTAAGGAGTTCTACAGTGATGTTTTTTGAGGCCATATTTCACTACACTCGATATGAAACTCAATCATATATATATATATATATATATGTCTAAATATTAATTTATTTTAAGTCCAAGAAGACCTCTAAAATTTTTATTTACATAATAAAATAAAAAATGTTGCATTCAAAATGCTAATAATCATCTCCCATCATGTAAATGAAAAATTTATTGTCTATTTTGCTTTAAAATAAAATATGGAAGTTATTCCCACTATCCACAAAATGTAATCGATTGTATTCACATAAGCATTCCATCCACAATTTATTCCGTCCATATAGGATGCTTTCTAGTACTTATGCCAAAATAATTCAATGATTTCAAATTTGGAGTGAAACACATCCTTTGCAAGAATTTATTGAAAAATACAGGTAAAGCATTACATTTCTTGATAAATCCTAATCCATTCTACTAAACTAAATAAATAAATAGGGATGCTACATTGCCTTTAATTAAAGTATTATTTTGGATCTTTATACAATAATAAAATGAATAAATTATTTTATGAGCATCTAAATAAAATTGCATACTCCAATTTATCAATTACTAATTTCATTTTGTGGTTGATTTACATCATTTTCTACATAAGAGAGTTGGCTTGTGGTCCACATAAAAATATTTAAGGCTTCAATTTTGTAAGTCACATTCACAAACATTAAACATGTCATAAATATCATTTGATTAACACATAATTATGCTAATAATTGACATGCAATTAAACAGATCATTCAAATAATAAAATCATATAGGTTAAAATTATCAAGAAAATAAATCTAATGCTGACGAATATGAAATCAGATTTTTCATAGTTGCATGAGTGCATGCACTAGGGACGGTCAACATGGGCCTGCCTCTAATATCTGGCATGTTTTTCAGTGTACGTTGTTTCCAACGTGACTGATCGACAGAAATTCCTTATGGGTTAGTGGCCTTTGGAAACGTTGGATTTCATCTTCCAATTGCTGCGGTGTGATATTTCCGACGTTGGATTACATCATCTCAATTGCCGTGGAATATTTGAAACGTTGGATTACATCATCTCAAAATCCAACGTCCACCATCTTAAGAATTTCAATGCATCCATCTTAATGCAAATTCCAATGCAACATCCATGTGGGCCCATGCATGGCAATACTTCTAAAATCATATCTAACATCTATGTAAGCCCAGTCTACATTCATTTACTGACCTGCGTAACATCACCCTAGATTTCCACATCCAACCTTAATATTGTGGACAGCATCATATGCTGACCCATTCTATACGGTATTGTTTATATAACTATATAATATCAAATATTAATTAGATGAGTCCTACACCTTATTATTATCGACATGTGTAAGTGTCGTTTATAACTGGAACTGGGATGTGCGTTATGACCAGTATGGGACATGAACAGCAAGTGTGCGGCAGGATGGGTGCGTTCGTGCAACACATCATTCTAAATCTCGTCTCAATCTTAAAAGTAATAAATAAATATAATTTTCTAAATCTTCCCTTGTATAAAAATTTATCTTTTAATAATTAAAAATTATCAATTGAGAACCTCAAAAATAAAAATTTTTGTGTATTATCTCAGGCAAAAGCAAATCAAGACCTGGTTTTGATACCAATATTAGAATTATTATATAGATAATTGAAGATAAGTTACTTAACTTATACTGCTGAGACGTAAGATTTGATTTATTTGCCTTACAAGCCTTTTTTTCGTTCCTACTAGAATCTCCCACCATTTACACATTCCAAATACCTATGGACTATAACTAATGGATTCCCGAGAAATAAATGTAGAAAATATATAAAGAGAGGGAGCTTTTTTGCATATACAAGTTCTATGAGGAATGAAGCTTATCAATTTACTTATGCAATTACGTAATTCAAGACCCACTTGGTTTTGTAT
Organism: Pouteria campechiana; assembly: GCA_036873735.1. Taxonomy (NCBI): domain Eukaryota; kingdom Viridiplantae; phylum Streptophyta; class Magnoliopsida; order Ericales; family Sapotaceae; genus Pouteria; species Pouteria campechiana. The sequence continues at coordinate 50,952 of JAYJMB010062155.1, read as the reverse complement.
TACAACATGTATACATCGTCTACAAATAATAAGGACAAAGGATAAAAATGTTTATGTATTGGACGCTCACAAACGTAAGAAACCATGCATGCCTCTTAATAAATACGTTTTTCATGTTACCGAAGTTTTATTTGGAATTGAATTCATATGATTGATGTGATGTCACGAAATTAAACTTGGAATAGCTTTAAGCTGTAATACAAGCAATCTCCCTTGTACTCAAGGCAATACGAAGTTATTTTATGGCTCTATTTCCTTTCTATTTGAATTTTAGATCCTCCACGTTTTTTTTATGGTAATTGTGATTCTATTGTTGAAAAACATATATAAAAAATTATAGCAGCTAGCATGATTTGAACGAGAGACCCAATGGTTATCATTTTAACCTTTTGTAAGGGCTTACTGTCGACCTATAGATTTGCCAATTATAAGGACAGACTAGCTATATTGAGACGGAGATATGTTGGACGTGCTGGCTAACTAATGAGCAAAACAGGCGGCGCACTATCACATTGATAACAAGAAGATATACAGGACCCTCTTGTTTCATGATAGAAATCTAAACGGCACATTCTCAATATTGGTAAAACATCTATTATTCCCTTTAAATGAACAAAGCACGCTTGCATCTGTCAGATTCAAGTGTCTGCCTTCCTACTATCGGCCCACACCGTGCAAACATGGACATCCTTTTACTGCCCAAGCAACCGACTTGTCTCGACTGTTTTGATTACGGTTGTTACATATATGATTGCAAAGGTGCGATTGGACCAGGAAATTCATGTTGTTGGGTTTCCACCAGCTTTCCTCCGCTTGTGATGCATAGCTGGCAATCAATATATGTGCTAATGTAATCGTATCCATAGGTGTGAAAACTTCCTGAAGAAAGGTCGGCATGTTCACAAGACAACTTTTAATATGGAATAAAATGATGCCCAATTTCACATTGCATTCCTCAAGAAAAATCAAATTATCTTTCTCGGCAGGAAGACAGTGCTAAGTTAAATCATTCAAGCTTCTGCCTTGGCGTCGATTCAGTTTAGTTCGCATCTTTCGTGAGAGTCATTAAGTTGTTGAAAGTTCTCGTCTTTTGTGAACCGTAGACAATAAATTTACCAATCATGATTTAGCCAAAAGAACACAATGCAGTTAATCAATGTGGTTTAGGGAGATGCTTACGCATTAATATGAGAATAAAATTTTTTCTATATGAAAAATTAGGGTTACGAATTACAGTACACTTGCATTCTGAAAAGAGAATTGCTTAAACTTAAAATCAGCATCAAAGTTGTCGTGCATGTTTCAGATTGTCGAAATAACCCAACTAAAATCTGTGGGCCAAAGATCAGTCACCATAGAATCAATCCAGTGCAACATTTCCATGAAGGTGCTCACTATCAGCTAGGAAAACGAAAAGAAAAATTTTTTCCGTGCTAACGGTCCCATCTAAGGTAACTCTAACAACCTGGAAATTAAGCAATGTTTAGACACAAAATAACATAATCGAAAGGATGCTAAAGATCCACCGTGTTTAATTCCTTCATAAAACGATTTTTAACAAAATCTGTATCGGGAGCTGGCCATATGATAAATGCTTTAATTATTAGAAGGATATTTGTCACCAACTGGTGAGGACAATTTTCCTATAAAACCTTGTTAATTATTATTATAATCCGAGTGGTAGAGAAGTAATAGGCATTAACAGCCACTGGAATTCCAATGACTTGAGAGAGATATGGTTTCCGTGGAATGTGGCCCCGCGTTACGGTGCCATGTCGCTATTGGATGGGACGTCTGTGGGTGATTGGGTCGTTTGTTTGCAAGCTTCAAGTACACGCGCTGAACATGCCATATGATAAAAATCAAGTTTGCACACTAAACTGCTCAGCCACGTGTATACATTGAAATTAGATTGGCAGACTTGTTTTTGCTTTTTTCTCTTTTAATTTTTTTCTCCCTTTGGGCTACTTAATTCCTTTTGCAGTCACTTTTTTCACATCGAGAATGCTGCCCCATTTATGTTTCCTGTGACCAGCGGAGACTTTCACTGGGGAGGAACCAATCATTTATAATCAGTGAATGGATAATCACGGTTATATCATTGAGGAGATACAATTAGATGACGCGCAGGATGGCTAGCTTGTGTCCTTTAGTGTCAAACCTCTAAAGACGCCCCACCTTAGCTGTCACACCCCGCCCCGCCTTCTAAGACACGATATTCATATTTCTACATAAATTTCTTAAGATTTGTTCATTTTTAGGGTAAAGTACTCCGCCCAAAATTTGGCAAAGCCTAACCGGAATAAATGAGTTTTTCACCTGTACTATTATATATCACATAAATAAAATAATAATACATATTCTAAATATAAACATGTACTTTCCCATAGCGCAAGATCTGAGTGTATAATGATGACACTTCACATCCTTCTAATTACGCAATCTCAGTCATAATATGATAATGAAATCACTAAGAGATGCCTTTATACTACTTTGTACATCTTTTAAAATTTTATGAATATAAACATACAAATACACTCTAAAATTTACAATACCAACTCATTATACAATAATAAAATTTGCATTCAAATTTTGTTCACCAGTTCCAACCCGCAATTAAAATTCTTTACCTGTCCTGTCTACTAAATAAACAAATAAGAAGGTGTGAGTCTAGATAATTCAGTAAGTAGACAAGTACAATAAAAATATTTAATAATTCAACATATAACATGTTCAATCCTGAACATGAACAATCATATTCATAAAAAAAAGGTGCACTATAATTTATTTCATATCGTTTAATCCAACCATACCCATCATGGGTTCTAACTCATGTTATAATATAAAACAAAACAATATTCATAACATTTTAGTCATTCAGTAATCAATACAGTGTATACATCATAGTATACTTTCTCGTACGTTCTAAAACATCCATCCTACATAACAGAATGGGATATTCTCTATCCCCTTGTAGTTAAACATCCATACACAAGAATAAAAAGCCTTAAAACATGGGATAATTCCTATCCCAAACAAACACAATTTCATATCATAAATGAAAAATAATCCTTTTGATCCAAGGGATATTTGCTATCCCTACATTCATATAAGCATACTAGTCAAATACACATCAATTTAATTAATCTGAAATATCCACTATCCCCATCTAAAACATATATGCCTGGATACAAACAAATGATTTATTACATACCCCCATTCATTCATACATTCAATCAAAAATGGGCCTACTTACTTGGCTGATGAATTACTCTCCACAATGCCACAAGCTCCACAACTTCCCAGCCATATTCAATTTGTTCTATATATATAAATAAGTCATTCATTTACAAAGGCAACTTTGCTAAATTCACATTAAATCAATAAAGCACAATTTCTAGATACTATGGTCAATCGATTACCATGCCTCAGCCATATTTATTTTGTGTATGACATGATCAATACTTAAAGACTTTTAAAATAACTTAATTAAGTCTTTAATTCAACTAATTTATGGCTTACATAGCCCATACACAATTTCCTTAGTCAACCCAAACTAGGTCACAATTGAATATACATTTTCACAAGTTCTAATCACCTTATATAAACCCCTAAACATCATAATTTATGAATTACACATTCCTCCCATGGCTTATAGAACAATTTATATCAAATTCCCCATAAAGTCACTATTCATGAAGAATATGAAACCCTAACAAGCCAAAATTTATGATTTCCAAACTCAATTTACTTCCAATTTATGTTAATTAACTTAATCCTCATTTTCTCCATAATTACTCATATTATTTTTTTCCAAAAATCACTTTTCAAAAAACTGTATAAAACCTTAGTTTACAAATATCAAATTTTTGGATGGGATAAAGTAGCTTACCTTAAATCCAAATGTAGCTGTCATCAATAAACAGAATCCATGCTCAAGATCCACTCTCTTGACACTTACTCCACTCTCCAAGGTATCCCCAACCGTGGGTTCCACTAGCTATGTATGGAATTACACCTCCCTTGGTTTTCAGAGATCACTAAGAACTCTTACAATATCTAGTTTCTTCGAGCTTACCAAGAACTCTACAATGTTTGTTTCTCCAAGCTTATCAACAAACTCTTTACAATACTCTATTGCTACAAGGATTCCTTTCCTTATGGCAAAAGACCCAAAAAAAACCTAAACAATGATTGTACAAGGCAATGCCTCTTACTAGGTTTAATTGTACATAATATTAGCTCAAATGTAAATAATAAATGATAACTTTACGGTGGTTTGAACCCTTGTTATGATGGATTTGATGTAGCTTTGGACTCATTGATTGTTGGAGCTCCTTGGAGTGAATGCACTTGGATAGTTGATTAGGTTTCTTATGATTAATTCTTATTTATCTCTTAGAACCCTCAAGAATCTTCTGTTGGTCCCTTGCTAATGGTGGCTCAGGAGGGAGGGGGAGTAGATTGAGCCTTTAAAAATTTTGACCAAGTTCAAATGGTAGTACTGAAATAAAATAGGAAAGATCATATAGTACACTAAGACAATAATTTCTATAGTGGTTTGGCCCTTCTCTTGGGTTCCTACTCTACTTCTCTAAGTTAGTCTATCTTACTGAACTCAAGTTCCAATAAACATTGTTGGTTTCCAAGCTTGCCAACAAACTTACACAAGTTGGTTCTTAAAGCTTACCAACAATTTATACAAGTTATTTTTCAAAGCTCACCAACAACTTATACCATCTTTAGCAAGTTTCCCTACTTGCTGTTCAACTATAAGATGCAAGCCCCTTGCTTGCAAATGAGAAAATGGTATATAAATGTGTATAGAAATAAATGCTTCTTGATAGGCAGAGTGTGTAAAGTTTAGTGATATAAGCACAATAAATATAGCAATAAAGAGCAAGAGAGATTGCACCCCAGGTGTTGTTGAATGATTGGCTTTAAATGCTTATTGAAATATAGCATAATGGAGTTTTATCTCATAGAGTAAAATTGGGAGCTTTTGTAAATGTTCAACCAACTTCACTGAGATATTTGAATCTTCCTTTTATAAGTTGTGGAAGAAACCTTAATTGTAATGATTACTTTTGGTAGCTTTTTGACCATTTGAAGAAGGGTAGTTAAAGTTGCACCATGACTTTTTGCTTTTGTAAAGCTTCAAAACTTCTGAGATAAGTCTTCAGAATTTCTAAAGTTCAACTACCTGTCAGTTACCATTGTGCGTTTAGTACAAAACTTCTGAAGCTTTTCATCAGAACTTCTGACTCACGTCAACAACAGAACTTTTGCAAGATTGAGCACTTTAGTTTCTTTTGAAGACTAATTGAGGTATTTGATACTTTCAAAGGTCATAAATTTCCTTCTAAGAAACTTTTGAAGAATCTCTAAAGCTAGAAGTGTATTTCTGATATACTTCTTGAATCTTGGCTTTTCGAGGATGCCTTTGAATAGCTTCTAAGTTGCTTTTGTAGAACTTCTGATAAGATTCTGAAACCTAAATTTTGCCTCTAATACATTTCTTGAATCTTGTCTTGGCTTCTGAATATAATAACTTTGAAGTTGTTTTTGACAAGATTCTAAGTGTAAGATCGACTTTTTGAATTGCTTTTGATAAACTTCTGAAGGTAGATATTTCTTCTAATTCATCTCTGAGCTTTAGAAAATTTTCTAAAGTTCCTTCTGATGAACTTTTGAGTGCAGAAGCTTCTTCTAGATTACTTCTGAAGACTTGAGAATGCTTTTGAAAATTTTCTAGAGACATGCAAAATCTTTGAAAAAGATTTTTTCAAAGATTTTGAGGCTCACGCCTTATCTTTTGAAGAGATTTTGAAGAACTTCTGATAGGGTTCCAAATTTAGAAACTTCTTCTGAACTTATTCTGTACCACTTTTGTCATTCTTTTGAGACATCTTTAATACTTGGAAGCATTTTTGAAGTTCTTTGGAAGAACTTCTGATTGTAGAAGCTTTCTCTAAAATAGAGCGTTTTACTTCTGAAGTGTTTCTGGAGACTTGGGAATGCTTTTAAGCTATAGACCTTGTCTTTGAAGGGGTTCTGCTTTTTCTCTAACATACTTCTGAGTACTTCTAGAATACTTTTGAAGATTGGAATTAATCTTGAAGTTACATCTAATGACTTTCTTAATTGCTTCTGAGCTTCTAAAGAGATTCTGAGTAACTTCTACTGAAGATTGTATATTTTTCGAAGCGGTTCTAAAACTTGGAATTTCTTCTTATTCTTTCTACTTGAGCATTCCTTAATTATTTCCCTGTGAAGTCTTAATATTGTTGGTATAAATGCATAGTTTAGATAACAAATTAAGCTTGATTAAAGATTAAACTTGATTAAAGATTATGTAAAAATGGTTGTTGTCAGGATTTTAGTATACAAATAAGTTGCAGGTCTTATGGAAAATGACCATAGAAAACATATTCCAAGGTGTCAAGGCTTAGGCGAGTAAAGAAGCAAAAGACACAGTGCTGTTATCGATAAAGCATGAATGAAAAGGATTCAGCTGTTTCCATTCATATGTTGAAATGAAAGATTATATCTGACGAATGCAAAGCAGTATACATATAATAGACTTCGTCTATCATAAGCAAGCCATAGTTAAGCCAATGGTCGCCTATTGAGAACAGACAAAGGTAGAGGAGTGAAGATCTTTCAACAAAGCAGTGAAAGGTTATATAGCAGAGCAAAGACTTCTCCTATCATAAGTAAGCTAATGATTGTCTGCTATGAATAGACAAAGTGGAGAAGTGAAGGTCATATGACAGAGCAAAAAGCCCATCTGGCGGAGCAATGATGTTTGTCTGTTCAACTAAGCTCATCCATTATCTACAATAGATAACCCAACAGACAAAGCCATGAAGAAAATTCGTCTATGCCTCAATGATTAGTCTGTTACTTATAATAGATAAACCATCAAATAAATAAATGAAGAAAATCCATTTGCACTCCAATAGTCTATCTGTTACTTACAACAAATAATTCAATAGACAAAGTGTAGAAGAAACAAGTTATCCATGCTTCTATAATTCAATAGACAATCCATAAGACAAAGCACTAGAAAGGATGATTCATCTGCTACTTATAAAAGACAAACCAGAAGACAAAGAAACTTTGTCATATGAACAACTAGACAGATACTTTGTCTATTATAAGTAAAAGATGAGCAATGGTCAAGCCGAATCATTGATCTTCATTCAACATTAATAATGCCCTTTCCGTATTGATGAAAGAGTGATTGATGAAAGAGTGAGCCATTACAGTCATATTTCGACTAAAGCTTATTAAGAAACTGGAAATCATCATCTCCAAGGTTAGCGCTATAGGCATTTCAACAGATGAGGATTAAGTAGAAGTCAGAGTATTCAAATACGCGAATAAGAATGGTCTTCTGTCATTAATGGAGCTCACCTACCACCAACGACTGAAATTTAAAGCAGCTATAAATGAAGCATCATTAGAGCAGGAGGAAGTGAACAAGTATCAAGGAATCATTCAAAAATTTTCTTGGGAGCATTTACTAATTTGACCTAAATCTTTTCCTATTCTTCAAAAGTTAAGGGCCTTGCATTCAAACCTTCCTCAATTTTTTTTGAAGGCTCATAACCACCTTTCGGGAAGATCATTTACTTCTATATTTAACTTTCAGAAACCTTCCCCTATGCTTATTGAGAAATACCTATACTTTAACTTTTGATATTCATTCTTTGTAAATTCCTTGAGCTAGTGGTTGAGATTAGACTCAAGAAGAGCTGTGACTGTCTGAGTGTAAACAAGAGCTATTTATTCGCGCCCCCTAGAGTTAGAATTTAGAAGAGTACTAGGAGCACTATGAATATGTCCCTTAGAGCTAGAATCTAGAAGAGTGCTAGGAGCACTATATTTATGTCCCATAGAACTGGAATCTAGAAGAGTGCTGGAAGCACTATTGTATTTTTGCTATTGGCAAAATTGGAACCCAAGACACTAAGAGGAAAGTGTTCTTGGAAGAGTGGAGTGAAGTGTTTACTCAAATCACTATAAAAATCAATGTATCTTATTTACTTATGCTTTAGTTGATTGAGTGATTGATTGCTTGAGGGACTATTAATCCTAAAAGGGTTGAGCAATAATTTTTAAGTAGCTAATTCACCCCTCCCCTCTTGGATTTTTGCCTAATCTTTCAGACTAACAAATATGATATGCTTTAAACTTAATAATTACTCTCCTTAAAAAATTAATGTTGCATCACTTGGAAATTAAACAATTAGCATCTTAACTCTTCACTCATATGTTTCTCATTATTAAAACTTAGCTGCTTAATTAGATTCATCATTAAAATCAAGCTAAGTAGGAGGATTAGACTCAATATCATCATCTTCATCTTCTTCTTCTTCAATGGAACTTCTATTTATAAGTTCCATGGCATTTTAGCATTTGGAAGATAATCATTTGAAACTAACGATTATGAAACATCATGTCAATTTTTGACCATTATGAGTACAAACCTCTATAGATGTACCCTCTTCTTTGTAGGTCTCTTTTGTCTAAGCTTCTATAGAATATGGTCTTCAGAGTGAACTCTATAGATCTCTATAAAATCTTTATAGACCTCTAGGTGTCATAACTTGGAGCATCTAACATTGTAACGAGTGCTATAGACCTCTGTAGCCTTAGGCTCAACTCTATAGCTCTCCTCTATTGGTTCAATACTTGAGAATGTTGTTCTAATGGCCTTAATAATCCTATGTATCCCAACACATTGCCTCTATAGGTTTCCTTTATCACTCAAAATCTTAGTAAAACTTCATTAGCTTAAGCTTAAGTCATTTATAAGTTTTGTTGTTATCGAACTACACATCTAGTCTCAACACTTCTCCGTTTTTATGAAGACAAACCTTGATGACTTGTGATAATAAAAATACATATTAATGAAGTAAGCTCCCCCTATTTATTTTATTCAATGAGCCTTTGGGAGTTTTTTATCATTTCTACTCATATGCTAAGATGGTCTACATTTTCATATTCCACAAAAGCTTTAAAATTTTAGTTTTCCCCCTCTTTGTATCATTTTCCTCAAATCATAACATTATCCTCCTTTTTTTCATAATAAAAAAGGTCCAAGGGGTGAGAGATTTTAAATTTTAACTTTCAAAATGAAGTTCTAAACTTTTGCTCCCCATAAAATACATAGTTTAAAATTGTTCTTATCATGTTCAAACCAAAATTATCTAGCTCATATAATTTTTACTACGGTCCAAGTATTAGATTATTGATCTTAAAGTTTTTCTTGCACAACAAGTATTAGATTATTGATCTTAAAGCTCTTCTTGCACAACCATATGCAAGATGGTTGTATTATTTAGAGATAAAGTTATGAAGGCTCAAAATAAATGAGATATAAAGTTTAAGATTAGAAATACAATACCTTTACTTACCTAGGCTTTAGCTCACTCAAACTAAATAATGTTTCTTGTTCTTCCAAAGTCAAGGAGCTTGTTTTTATGGCTCTAATTGGAAGGCTGTACACAATAATACAGTTCTTCTTCTCCTTCTTTCTCTTTTTGATTATCTTCTTTACATTTAGAATATTCTACTAAATTTATGATTTCCTTTTTGTTCTTCAACAAATTTCTAAGTTTCCTAGAAAGCATTTTCATGAACTCTTTATTCTCCCCCTCCTCACGACATGAGGATTATGCACTTCCAAAGCCACAAACCATCTTCATCTTATTTCTTTCTTGCTCATTATTCTAAAATTCATGGTCATCTTTGGGTCATCAATGACCCCATTAGTTTTGCAACAAAGATCTTATTCAAATCTTTATCCTCTTCAATTATTGTGACTTTTGGCATCCAATCCTTGGAAATAGATCTTAATATCTTTTTAACTTGCTGAGAATAAGAAATCTCTTCGCCTAAACTTTTTAGGTCGTTAGTGAGTCTAAAAAATCTCGAAAATATTTTGGAAATAAACTCATAATTAAATATGTCAAGCATTTCATACTCATGGACAAATAAATGGATTTTAGGTTTTTTTACTTGGCTTGTCCCCTTATAAATTGCTTGCAGATGATTATATATTTCTTTAGCAATTTCACATGAGGATATCTTCTCAAATTTAGAAAGAGAGAGAGAGCATAATATAGAGAATTATTAGCTTTAGCATTTAATTTAATTGCTCTAATGTCCTTGTTAGTCCACTTACTCTCCTCTAAGGTGGAAAGCACCATCCCCTCTTCTACAATCTTTCATAACTTATAACTATTGGCAATAAAAAAGTTGCTCATTTTCATCTTCCAATAGTTTTAATGCTCCCCATCAAAATACAAAGGTGTAATAGTTAATTGATCCTCCATGATTCCACAAAAACTATTTTTCATACGAGATCACACTAAGGTAGAGATTTTAAGATAATTAAATCCTAGTTTTAGTGCCCTACTTTGATACTAATTGTTGAGATTCAATTTTAATGTAATTATCAGTCCCAAAATAGCACGTATGATAAAATATAAAACCAACCAAGACTGGGAATCAAATGGATGTACAAGTGTAGAAAAAGGTTTATAGTGGAGGTACACAAGCACAAACAACAATAAGCACATAAGGATTACAGTGGTTTGAGCCCCTTTGACACTTACCATAGTCTCTAAGGTAACCCCAACCTTAGGTTTTACTATTCACATGTGGAATCATACCTCCCTTAGTTTTCAAAGATAACCAAGAATTCTTGCAACACCTGATTTCTCAGAGCTTACCAGGAACTCTATAATGTTGGTTTCTCCAAGTTTACCAACAAACTCTTTACAACGCTACTATAGTAAGGATTCCCTTCCTTGTAGTAGAAGACCCAAAAACTTAAACAAAGATTGTACAAGGTAATTCCTCTTTCTAGGCTTAGTTGTGCATAATATAAGTTCAAATATAAATATAAAATAATAACTTATGGTGCTTCAAACTCCTTAAATGATGGATTTGATGTAGCTTTGAACTCATTGATCGTTAGACCAACTTGGAGTAAATACACTTGGAAACTTGATTGGGTTTCTTATGATTGATTCATGTTTATCTCTTAGAACCCTCAAGAATCTTCTTCTTCTTCAATAGAACTTCTATTTATAAGTTTTAGGGCATTTTAACATTTGGAACAAGACCATTTAAAATCTAGCCATTGTGAAATATCATGTTAGTTTTTTGATTGTTATGACTATAGGCCATTGTAGACATAACATCCTCTCTGTAGAAAAACTTTGTAGATGATTGTGGCCTCTAAGGAACTTTGTAAGTCTTCTTTATTGATGCCATTATAGAATATGATCTACATAAAGAGCTCTATAGACCTCTATAGAGTCTCCACAGACCTCTAGACATTGTGATTTGAAGCATCCAATAATGTAGCTAGTGTTATAGACCTCTATAGCCTCTGTAGCTCTCCTCTATCTATTCAATGATTGAGAACCTTGCTCCAATGACCTTGACATACCTATGTAGCCCAACTCATCTCCTCTATAGGTCTCCTCTATAACTTAAAATCCTAGCTAAACTTCATTAGCCTAAGTTTAAGTCATTTATAAGTTTTGTTATTATTAAAACTACACACTTAGTCTCAACAGAGATTTGTTGGGTTTATGTATCTAGTATTTTGGAAATTCTAGTGGGTCGATGTATTTGGGAAAGGCCTAAGTGAGTCTATGTGGGAAAGCCCACTAGGAGAGCTATATGATAAGGTTTCAATCATGGATTTAATAGGGAATTCTATGATTAAGATGACCTAGTCATCATATAGATCCTAGGGTCTTCTTACAATAGTGAAGGGGGTTATTAAAGTGTGTTGATTTGAGGATTTAGGTGAGGCATTCCATAGAATGTGTAGGAGACATTCCAAGTGTATCTTAGTAACTTATTTTTTCTTTGTGGATTAATTATCCCTTTCTTGTGGTTTTTTCCTTCTAGGTTGAAGGGCTTCTCACTTAAGCCTTGTATCTATTATGTATATTTGATTATGCCTTTGATTTGTTTAGGAATGATCTTGTATTTATGATCATGATTTTGAAAATGGTATGGAGCTTCCATAGCAAAATTCACATATCACTCAAATGTGGCACACATGTCTTACTCCTTTCTCCATATGATCCGTATTCCACTCATCCTCGAGCAAAGTAGCTAGGTTTAATAACTCAAACAACTCCTTGTACTAAAAATGTGGTTCAACAACATGGGACGTTGTCCAAGTAGATAGTTATTGTATGTTAGTTATCTACAAGTTAGTTGCCTTAGTGACAATCCATATCATCACCATCTCATTTTAGTTTCTCATGAAACACAAAAGATGTTGTATAATTGTCCAATGAACTCTCCTTACTACTTTAGCCCTCTTTAGCTAACACAGGTACCAATCCTAGTTGACACAACCTTCTCCCTTTCAGTTTACAAAGGTTCTCAATTCCTTGATGTCACGAAGCATCCTGATGAAATTTTGCATTCATGATTTTATAATGATACCATTTGATAATCACATGATCATAAAGAAAAACAAAAGGCCAATAACATGGATTGATGTTGTTCAAGTGTCAGATTGATGCTGTTTGAAATATGAAATATGTAATAGATTTATTTTTCTACAAAACCAACAAGAAACGAAGATATACATCTAAAGTGATCCACCAAAACCAATCTCTTCATGGATAGCCCTATTGCTACCATTAAAGGCAAAACACAAAACTATTTCAGATGAGCATTTTGCTATTTACTGCAGGTACCCATAACCATTTCAGACCATCAAAAGTATAGCTAGTTTAACAACACTCACCCAATGACCAATTGTGAAATTTATAGAAGGTTATCAAATTCGCATATGGAAACATATATCATAAAAAAAGACAATTTGACTCAAATATATTTACTAAAGGGCGTTTTTATCAAGGATCAAAACTTCTCATCGCCTAATATTTCAAAATATATGTTTCTAGATTTTTAGGCTATCCAAGAAGCCATGCATTAACAACTACCTTCATTTCACTTTCTGTGTACCAAGAAACAGCCTCGTTGGTAACAATAATCCATTAAAACATTTTATTAGGAACTTATTATGGCTAAGAGCTAGCATGCTTTCTTACCTTTGTGTCAGTAGAAATGCTGCCTTTCTGTCTTTGTAGATGCAAGGACTTTCTGCCTATTTTCAAAATATTGTTGCATTCACAATAATTAGAAGCACTTATTCAAAAGAAAATAAAATACCTAGTACAATGCCCTCCTCAACAACTACCTTGGTTGAATTCAAAGCATCAGTCACTCTGTCCTTCTTTTTACCAACTTCTCCTTCACTAGATCCTCCAATATGCAAAAATCAATTCCAAGTTTGAAACAAATACTTAATTGAAAAGCCTCAAACTTGATATAAGAACCAGACGGCCACCTTGAAAACTAACCAATGTGAGAAACATTGACTAAGTAAATGAAATTGTGTATGGAAAATTTCATAAGGTTAATAACAAAGAGGGAGAATGGATTGAGAAATCGCACAAACTTGCTTTCCTCTGTGCATAGTGCACTTGACATGGCAGAAACCTGCTTTCCTCAACCCTCGTCAAGTAACCAATGGCAAATATTTCTGAGAGCAGTGAACAAATATAATGCCCCACATCCTCACCTTATGCGTTTTAACCATCCCATGTCCTAGCCGGTACAAGAAGTTACCACTTTCCTTCTCCTTAAGGGAAGTTTTCCTATAACCTCACCATTTTTTTCTATTTCTAAGGAAAATTCTGCCCAAAATTTTGACAGGGTATACTTGTATTATATGCATATAAACCTGTATATGCATTTATGAATCATATAAAATTACATTTAACACTAATACAACATCAATATTTTCCCCAAACTTCACCTAAATCCCAATAAAATTATCTTCATCCAATAACCTACTTAGCCCCATGATGGCAATATATATATTTGAATTAAATTACTTCTATTTACCTCTATTCATAATTATACAATGACATGCCCATCACTTTACAACATCATACATAATTAGAACAACTCTCAGTTTAGATTAATACATTTCAGAATGAATACAGATACACAACACAAAATTTTCTTCAATAAGGTCAGGGTCTTTAAGCTCCCTTGCTTGGCTTGTTAGCTAAAAACATATAATAAACAAGCGTGAGTCTGAGCAAACTTAGTAAGTAGGCATAATGGGAAGCAATAGTAAAACAACTACAGCATGTTCTAAAATAGAGCATGATTACATACATCAGAATACAATCTTATAACATACAATTTTAATCATGAGGCATGTCCTCATCATTCCATTAAACATTCTATGTCATTCAATCATATCTTTGTTATATTTATATATTATTTCAACATAATCATTCGAGTACCTTATATCACAATAGAGCTATTCTAGCATAATATATATATATATATATATTTATACTACTTATGTTATTCCTGTACATTACTTCAATGTCATCTAAGCACCACAAATCATGTTGTAACTATGACATACTAGCATAACATAATCTATGTATATTCTTATATGGAATAGTCAAAATCCCCATTCATATACCTATCATGGAATATTCATGATTTATTATTTACATATGTGTTTACTCATCAAAATACATGTTCAGATAAAATATAAACAAGATTTACCACTTAACCCCAACTGAACATCTATTATCTCATATAATACACTCTCACATAAATATTGAGTCCTCAAATGGGATATGTACTATTCCCATGTGGATAACTTCACATAATAATAACAAAATTTCAAGATGTAGTTATTCTCAATAACTTATACTTCTCATTTGTTTATGACAAAACTAAAATTTATGGGATGTCTGCCATCCCAATTCATATTATTTATGCTCGTAAACAAATAAATATAAATAATGGGACAATCACCATCCCTTTCCAATAATATAATTGAAAGATAGCCTACTTACTTGAGTAAATCACTATATAATCTTCAAGTTCCATGCATTTTCATGCATTTTCATCCTTCTCAGATTATCCTATACAGGAAATAATTTTATTCAATTACAAAACAACTTAGCTAATTCATATCAAGCCACTAGAGTATTCCATTTACATATCACCAATCGAACAAGGTTATCAACTCTTCATTCGTTGTTAATCATTTTCCATGTATAAATATCATTTACTTCTTAATGATTCAACATGGATAATCAAAGAGATCCATACCCATCCTTATGCAATTACTTGACAATTCAATATACAAATAATTCTTGTCTTATAGGCATCCATCAATCGCAATTTACTCCATAACATGGGATTAGGGTTTTTCACTTCTAATTATGTTTATGAATCCATAGCATTTTCAACATCAAATTTATCTTAATATAATGCTAATCATGCTTATAACTCAATTAAACCAAGCAAAATTATGTTTTTATGCAAAAATCTTCAAGTTTACTATTGTCAAGTAACTATTTCCAACATTACATCATGTATAATCATATTTAGTCGACACCAAATCATGCTATAATCATCATAATCAAGTTATTAATCAAATCCCCTTACCAATTTACACAGTTTCATACTTTTCATTTAGATTATTGTTCACTAATAGAGTTAATGAATAATTGTGATTTTCAGTTCTAGATCATTCCAAAATCATCATATAGCATGCTTTACTTGTTTCCCTATGAATAATATCTAAATTCATGAAATTTCCCAAATTTTACTGTTCATCTTCCCCAAAATCACTATTCACAAAACCCTAATCATACCAGATCATAAATTCTTATGCCCCAAATCATGCTAAACATATTATAAATCATATATTGATTAAATTCCCCATCAAATTTAATATAAAACCCATGTAAAGTTGGCCATTTCACCATTTACAAAATGGGTTCCAAACCCTAGTAAGGTAAGAACATCTAATTGAGTGGAAGCAAATAAACTTACCTCAAATTCATACGTGGCTTCCATCTCCAAGCAAGAATCTGGCTTCAAATCCTTAAGAACTCCTCATGAGTTCTAGAAAACTCAAGGACCCATCTTCTTCCATCACTCTCACAATGGGTTTTTAGGTTTTGGGGTTCATAAACAATGGATTGAACTCTTAAACTCCTATTTTCCCAACAAAATCAAGCCAAAAAAGGTCTTGGATCAAGGGTTTGGGCATGGGGACGAAGGGGAAAATAGAATGGAGGAGAAAAGAAATGTAACAGGCGAAAAAGAGTAGTCATCTATTTTTATCCGGCACCGGAGCTGCCAGTGCTTGACAGGTTCTGCCGACGCTACCTATCTGCCTGCCAACTCCGCCCTTATCATGGTTTGGTGCCACCAACACCAGTTCCATTAGTTGCCTTTTATTTGCTCTTTTCTCCACTTTTTTCCATATTTTGTTCATATATTTAATTCATAACATTTTTCATATATTCAAACATTAAAATACATATTTAAACCTCTTTTTATGCATCTTCGAAATACAAAATTTGTCCCCATATAACTCTAAATCATGTTCAATTACTTCGTCTCATAAAATACATCTTTACATTTTAGTTCATTTTAAATCATATTAATTCGAAGGCCCAAAATGTAACAACCTAAGTGTTACAATCCTCCCCCCTTACAAAAGTTTCATCTTTGAAACTTTAAGTATCAGTTTACGATTCAAAATATCAATTTTTTGCCTCAATCATACCATGCTTCCACTGCGTACTCTAAATATTCAATTCAATCAAATCGCCCTATTTAGTCATTCAATTGATTTCATAGGGAGTTACGAGAATGGGCTAAATATGCAGTTTCATACCAACTGAATAAATCATTTGCTAAGAATGTAATTTACTCTGGCTTCACAGATTATCAATTTACAAATAGCCTTAACTATTTCAAGAAGTTGAGAAAGTATTATATTTATGATTACTATAAACACATATGACCTTGCAATTGCCCAAGTTTATTAATCATCTTATGAATGAAAACATCTCCATTAAGCCATGACAGCCTCCTATGTTAATCACGATTGGATAAATATCAATTCATTATTTTCGATCATGTCATTTATATAACAAGTCATTCAATAATATATATCATCCTTTATCGCGATCAATCATAATCATAAAAACATGTCAGCATTACCCAATCATATCATGTATTCACAATGCCTAAATAATTGAATTCAGTTATCGCATAGTATACCAGTTCTCAAAAGACTGAACATCACCAAAGGCCTATTTATCTTTCTTTTGTACCACATGCCACCAAATACATTTTCATCCTATTTTCTACTGATATCCGATAAGGGTATACATATCATTAGTGTGATGCCAAGAACATATCCTTATCATTCTCTAGCTTGCTAAGGCATATCCATTATTATCACCAAAGATTTATTCCGACAAGGGCATGTTCTTACCATTCTCTTGCCTATGAAGGCATAATGCCACCAAAGGCATATGCATCCATATATGTCGACAAGGGCATTTCTATACCATTTCATACTACTTCATCTAAGTGTCATCCCATACTGGGATACTCAGACATCTGTGTTAAGCCCCAAGCTATTTGGGCCATCATATTATCTCCGGCTATGCCTCCAAGGCATATTCCATCTAGCCATTCAGGCTATCTCACTATTTGGGTATATCAAATTTGGCAACACAAACCACTCATTCTCTTTTTCATTGTATTCGCCCGATTTTAGGTTTTACTATCTCCATTTATTGAAGGACTTAGGTGTATTGTTGCTTTAGACGGAATCATGATGATTTTCATAAGCTAACCACCAATTCAATGCTTATAAACTAATAGTTTGCATGAGCATACCATCAACTCACTAGCAGACGTTAATATATCAAACTCAAGCATATCTATATCATTCATATAATTGTTTCTCAATATCCTATTCATACTATCTACATGTTCATATTCGTTTCACATTATTTATTAGCAACTATATCAATTCAATCCATATGGCATTCCACGTAAATCATTAGCATTCCATACTTAATTTCATAGAATCCATTAGCATCCATTATTAATTCAATACATAAGCAGCTCAATTCATGACAATGCTATGTAATCCATATACCATCTCTTATTCAATTCCACACAGCCATATATCAAACTATCAATATTCAAAATTGACATTTACTTGTCATGCATATCTCATACTAGTGTTAACACATCAATGCAATTTATCATGCTTTAAATTTCATGACAACATAGTATGCAATCGTGCCCCAATGCATATCTTCACATTACATGCATATTCATATTCATCACGACTAAACACATTATTTCAACATCATAAAATTTTCATTTTTTTGTCTAAATTCATAATGCAATTCATAATTTGTATTAACATCACTACTTAATTTAATCTAATTTACACATCAATCATACTTCAAAACATGTTAATCATTATTAAGTTTTGATAATATTACACGAAGGCCAAAAATATCTGATCTTTAAATCACTTGCATCAAAATTTACTAAAATAGTCAGAAATCAAATTTATTATAAATGCCCATAACCTCATAATCACTCTAGGCATAAAATTGATTCCTTAGTCATGTATGTTCTTAAACTTGTTTCATAATATCCAAACAACATACACAATTACATAAGCAATCTATCATTCATGCCATACACAATATCTCCATATACAATTTCATTATCAATACAATTACAAAATCCACTTTCTCAACTTAGTTTTACTGCAATATTTTCATGACTTCAGAATCAATTAATATAAGAAAATTCGTAATAGTTTCTATATCAACTTTATCTATCCCTAACAATTCAATTCAATCGTAATCAAATCCTCTATTCATTAATATTCATGAATGATCTAATTTAACATTCTTAATCATAACATAAGTACCAATTTACTCAGCCATATCAAACGTTTTCTCTTTTACAACAATTAATAACAATTAAGCATACCATCCAGTGGTACTCAATGTTCAATTATCTGAATAACCTCTTGACAAATTAATCAAATAGCCAACTTAGGGATTTTACAATCATATCCAATTAGAACTGCGATCATGGAGTTATACAAATAGAAATAATATTTCTAAAGCTATCCAATTTCAATCATCTCTACTTACTTGTGGTTTTTTTTTAACACCTCTATCTTAACATATCTCAACATCATACCAAATTTTCCAATCAGCCATTACCTGTTTGTAATGCCCCTATTTTCCATCTATTTTTACTATTTTTCTATAATAAAATTTAATATTTTCTTAAATTTACACCTTCGACATTCCACCGCTTTAAATTCATTTACTTTTTCACTTAAATCATTTATTTAACACACTTTGATACATTCCCAACCTCATCATTATGTTTATATTAATAATCCACTCAATTCCATAAGTTTTCCATGATAAATTTCTCAAAAATTTAATTATACTCCAATGTACTTCATGTTGAACAACAAAAATTAACAAAAAAAATTAAAACTCACATATCTAAAATTTTTAGGGCCTTACACTATTATATACCAATACCATACTTAGGAGGCTATAAACTAAGTGAACTCAGCCACAAACTAAGTGGTCTCAACCACAACCAAGTGGACATAGTCACAATCTAAAGTGGACACAGCCACTAACCAAGGGACTCAACTATCTTACAACTGTGGTGTACTCCAGTTCATCCCCACAATCCCAGCTACAAATGTTATAAGATCCATGACAACATTGCTAATGTCATCTATGGTATCTAGCCATCACTACAACCTAGGAATTGCAAGTTCTCCATCCACACTGACAAAATAAGCAAAAAAGTCCCACACACTAGGCTGATCAAGCCTCTTCGCCATCACTGGCGGCATAATCAAACAAAACCCTATCATGGGGGAGATCCCAAATATTTAAACCAGCCATCCTAGCAGGCATACAAACCTCTAATACACCATGACAATATTATAGCTAGCATCAAATCTCATATACATATCAATCCTGTTCTAAGAGGCATTCAAATACAAACATGAACCTCAGTCATGTGTCCAAGCCTCAATTAAATAAATCATTATTTAAATATTATTCAAATAGACAATTATTCAAATTTCAACTAAATAACCACATGCCCAACCTTCACCTAATATTTGTTAAATTTCAATCAAATAATCAAATGCCCAACCTTAATCCAATAGCCAATCACATGACCTAACCTAAACTAACCTTCACGATATCAACATTTTTATGCCCTCCTGGCATCATACGGCCTCCAATCATCCTATCATTGCACAAACCCAAATGTCTTGTGGGCAAATTCTACAATTTCACATTTCACATACACGATGTTTTATCAAGCAGTCCAATCATTTACCTTATAGCTCATATCAACATTAAATATCAATTAATCATTTCAAAATAGACATTCCAACCCAATTCCATAGTACTAATATTCTTATCAATATTCGAAATCAAACATGTATTCGCACTTTAATCCATACACATCCTTACCCTAGGCATGTACCCAATTCTTAATTACATAATAGTTATATTACAACCAATCTCCAATTTCAATCATGTATCCTACTCCAAGCATACCTAAAATTTTTAATCACTATCAGGGTATGTTCCAATTTCTCAATCAATTGGCTAAACTCAAATTCAGACCATATTAAATCATTAATCCAAGTAACTTGGACTCATAACAGCATTTCATATAATAGCATTTCATATCAATCATAAAAAAATATAAAATTACATTAATTACATTATTAATTGACCTTATTTAATTCAATCATAAACTCAATGTCAATTGATACAATCATATTACAAATTCCACTTCATTTAATCATATATTCACCAATAAAATTATCTAGTTATACATAACCATGATGTTCATCTTAACCAGTATCGCTAAAAGAGTCTTCAAATTTCAAATGTATTATTCATTACAAAACTCTTTAAATTCTAGGCTAAATACATATTTGAACAAGCAACTATATTGCTATAGCATATCATATTCAATTAAAACAATCAAATAACTAACAGAGTTCACACAACCATCTAAACTAAGGAATTCAATGATTTCATCACAATTTAATTAAATAAACTAATACTCAATTTTACTTCCAATAATCATCCCTCATAATTTCATCATTTTTATATTCACATGTCATGTAAATCAATTAATAATTCAAACATTCAACTAAGATGCATATAAGTATCATTACTCTTTCTTATGCTACTTTAATCATAACAATTACATATCATCAACTATGTACATAATCAAGTCATTTTTATGTTGTCACAACATCACCATATTTGTCTCATATAAATATGAAATATGAATAACATTTCTACTAAAATTTCTAAGTGCTTCTTTTTCCCTTACTCACGCCTTCCATGTACAACTAACATTTTCTTTAAATTCTACAATTCTTCTAAGTTTCCCATGAATCATCAAATTATACTGGCAGGTTATTTTCTAACTTTTCCAACAATTATTACCATCATGGTTTTGGGCTCATATCTTAACTTAAACTTATCACATAGATAAGTTATTAGGCTCTGATATCACCTGTAATACCCTGCATCCTCACCTTATGCGTTTTAACCATCCCATGCAGAGGCCAGTACGAGATGTTACCACTTCCCTTCTTTTTAAGGGAAGTTTTGCTATAACCTCACCATTTTTTTTCTATTTTTAAGAAAAACTCTGCCTAAAATTTTAGTAGGGTCTACCCTATATTATGTGCATATAAACTTGTATATGCATTTATGAATCATATAAATTTACATTTAACATTAATACAACATCAATATTTTCCCCAAACTTCACCTAAATCACAATAATTACCTACATTCCAGAACTTGCTTAGCCCCATGATTTAATATATATATATATATATATATTTGAATTAAATTACTTCTTTTTACATCTATTCACAATTGTACAATGACATGCCCATCACTTTACAACATCAAACATAATTAGAATACCTCTCGATTTACATTAATGAATTTCAGAATAAATATATATATACATAACATAAAATTTTCATCAATAAGGTCAGGGTCTTCAAGCTCCCTTGCTTGACTTGTCAGCTAAAAACATATAATAAACAGGCGTGAGTCCGAGCAAACTCAATAAGTAGGCATAATGGAAAATAATAGTAAAATAACTGCAGCATGTTCTAAACTCAAGCATGATTACATACATAAGAATACAATCTTATAACATACAATTGTAATCATGAGGCATAGCCTCATCATTCCATTAAACATTTTATGTCATTCAATCATATCTTTGTTATATTTATATCTTATTTTAACATAATCTTTCTAGTACCTTATATCACAATAAAGCCATTCTGGCATAATATATATATATATATATGCTACTTATGTTATTCCTGTACATTACTTCAATGTAATCTAAGCACCACATATCATGTTGTAACTATGCCATATTGGCTAACACAATCCATGTATATTCTTATATGGAATAGTGAAAATCCCCATTCATGTACCTATCATGGAATACTCATGATTTCTTATTTACATATGTGTTTACTCATCAAAATACATGTTCAGATAAAATATAAACAAGATTTACCACTTAACCCCAACTGAACATCTATTATCTCATATAATACACTCTCACATAAATATTGAGTCTACAAATGGGATATCTACTATCCCCATGTGGATAAGTTCATGTAATAGTAACAAAATTTCAAGATGCAGTTATTCTCAATAACTTATACCTCGCATTTGTTTATGACAAAACCAAAATTTATGAGATTGCTACCATCCCCATTCATATTATTTATGCTCGTAAATAAATAAATACGAGCAATGGGACAATCACCATCCCTTTCCAATAATATAATCAAAAGATAGCCTACTTACTTGAGTGAATCACTATACACTCTTCAAGTTCCATGCAATTTTATCCTTCTCAGATTATCCTGTACAGGAAATAATTTTATTCAATTACAAAACAACTTAGCTAATTCATATCAAGCCACTAGAGTATTCTTTTTACATGTCACCAATGGAACAAGGTTATCAACTCTTCATTCATTCTTAATCATTTTCCATGTATAAATGTCATTTATTTCTTAATGATTCAACATGGATAATCAAGGAGATCTATATCCATCCTTATGCAATTACTTGACAATTCAATATACAAATGATTCTTGCCTTACAAGCATCCATCAATTGCAATTTACTCCATAACATGGGATTAATGTTTTACACTTCTAATTATGTATTATGAATCCATAGCATTTTCAACATTAAATTTATCTTAATATAATGCAAATCATGCTTATAACTCAATTAAACCAAGCAAAATTATATTTTTATTTAAAAACCTTCAAGTTTACTATTGTTAAGTAACTATTCCCAACAATATATCATGCATAATCATATTTAGTTGACTTCCGAATCATACCATAATCATCATAATCAAGTTATTAATCAAATCCCCTTACTAATTTACACAGTTTCATACACATTTTTCCTTAAGATTATTGTTCACGAATAGGGTTCATGCATAATTGTGATTTTCCAGTTTTAGATCATGCCAAAATCATCATAAAGCATGCTTTACTAGTTTTCCCTATGAATAATATACAAATTCATGAAATTTCTCAAATTTCACTATTCATCTTTCCCAAAATCACTATTCACAAAACCTAATCATACCAAATCATAATTTCTTATGCCCCAAATCATGCCAAACATATTACAAATCATATATTGATTAGATTCCCCATCAAATTTAACATAACACCCATGTAAAGTTCGCCATTTCACCATTTACAAAATGGGTTCCAAACCCTAGCAAGGCAAGAACATCTAATCGAGTAGAAGCAAATAAATTTACCTCAAATTCATATTTGGCTTCCATCTCCAAGCAAGAATCCGACTTCAAATCCTTGAAAATGCCTCATAAGTTCTAGAAAACTCAAGGACCCATCTTCTTCCATAACTCTCACAATGGGTTTTTAGGTTTTGGGGTTCATAAACAATGGATTGAACTCTTAAACTCCTATTTTCCCAACAAATTCAAGCCAAAGGAGGTCTGGGATCAAGGGTTTGGGCATGGGGATGAAGGGAAAAATAGAGCGGAGGAGGAATAAAATGGAACAAGCAAAAAAGAGCAGCCATCCATTTTTATTCGGCACCGACGCCGCCGATGCTACCAATCTGCCCACTGCCTCACCCTTAACATGGTTTGCCGCCTCTGGCGCTAGTTCCATTGGTTGCCTTTTATATACTCTTTTTCTCCACTTTTCACCATATTTTATTCATATATTTAATTCATAACATTTTTCATATATTCAAACATTAAAAAAAACATGTAAACCTTTTCTTATGCATCCTCGAAATGCAAAATTTGTCCTCATATAACTCTAAATCATGTCCAATTACTTCATCTCATAAAATACAAAATTACATTTGAGTTCATTTTAAATCATATTAATTCTAAGGACCAAAATTTAACACCCTAAGTTTTTCAACAAACCTCTAGGAGAATTCTTACCTTTTTTCATAAACGCATTTGCTTGTATGGGAGAAGCATTACAAATATAAATGCAACTGGAGGTCCATAAGTAACATAACAAGTTCCAAGTTTCAACACACAACATAAGAAAATGTCAAACTTCTCATCTTCAAACTCTATCCATGCCAAACTCTTTTTTCTTAAAAGAAAATGTTAAAAATCTGATGTTATATTGTATAACAAGATTTAAGAAGAAAACACATTCAAGAATACAACTATTACCTCTGTTATATTAAACTTTTAGTGGAAGAGAAGGTAGAGAGGAGGAAGATATTGAAATACTTTCAGCTTCCTTTGAAAAACAAAATTACAAAAATGAGTAGAATATTGTATTGAAAGTTTGATAAATAATTCAAAATATAACAAAATATATTTTACCTTTTGCACATTTATCTAGTTAATCGATGAGTTCTTCATATTTTGGATCCTTTAGTACAACTCTTAACCAATCTTGAGTGCAAATCAAAAAACTCAACCAAAATTGTGTCAATGAACTACGATATTAGTCAAGAACACGACCTCTCGCACTAAATACAGATTCAGATGCTACTATAGAAACAAGAATAGCCAAAATATCTCTTACCATATATGATAATGTTCTGTATTTTGTAGCAGTAGACCACCATGCTAAAATATCAAATGGTTCTATAGCCCACTCTAGATGCAATTTTAGGTAGGCATCAACTTCAGACATGCTAGAATCAAAACTACCCTGCTCTTTTTCACGCATGTACTCCTCATATTTTTTATCATCAATGGAAGTCATAGAAGAGATAAATGTTGAAACACTCCCTTGGGATGAAGACCACGTAGAAGAAGCCTCAACTTGATAATTTGTATATAATGCAACAATTTTATCATATACCATCTTTGCTATTATAGAAGCATTATCACCAATATAAATAATCTAGCTTGTACCGTGGATCCAAGACAAAAGCAATAAGCAAATAGATATTAAACTTATGAACAGAACCCCAACACTTACGAAGCTTCTCCTTCATTTTGTTGCACATACGAAGAAGGAGAGGGTCAGTTTGCAAGGCTGAGAATGAATTTAATGTGTCTTGGATCTTATCAACATACTGAAAATGAAGGGATGCAGTGACGTACTTGGTATCTGACAACATCTCAGTAGTTTCCAAAAATATGCCCAAGAAGTCATAAAGTACTCTAGCATGATCTCAATCATCTTCAAGAGAAGGATTGGTACTTCTAAAGGCATCACTATCAGATGCAAGATGCTTGAAAGCCTTCTCAAAGGGTAAAGCATGCTTCAACATGAGGTATGTCGAATTCCAACATGTTGACACATCCAAGCACAAAGACATTTTGATTGAAATTCTAACCATTTCACATGATCTTTCAAATGCTTATTCTCTACTAGGAGAACTCTTTACCCACTTTACACTGTTATGAATACAAGCTATTGAATCCTTAATTTCATCTGTTCTCTCTTTCACAACCAAGTTTAAAATGTGTGTAACATAATGACCATGTAGAGAATCTCAATCCCCAAGAAAACCATCCTTCATTCTTAAATTTGTTCACAAAGTATTTAATGAAACATTATTAGATGATGCATTATCAACTATAACAGTACAAACGTGTTCAATTTTTCAAGCATCTAAATAAGATTCAATTACAGAAGAGATGGCTTCGCCAGTGTGTAGTGAAGGAAGAATACAAAAATTGATGATAAGTTTATATAGGTTCCAAGCAGAGTTCACAAAGTGAGCAATCAAACATAAATACCCAATATTCTGATTTGAAGTCCATAAATCTGTTGTCAAGTTTCGCTAAATGCTTTCCTGAAACAACATTTACAATTTAGCCTTCTTCAACTTATATATTTTATAAACTTCTTTAACAAAAGTTGTTCTTGAAATATTCTTAATGAATGGCTGCACAACTTTACAAAATTCTCTAAACCCTTCTTTCTCTACAAATTTGGATGGCATTTCATCAAGAATAATCATTCATACCATTGCTCTTTTGCAAGCTTGTTGGTCAAATTTTCAATTAGATAAATTACCACTACCATCTGATGATGTTGCTGTGAATGACAATAATTGTTGACCCTTAGCTCTTTTGTTTTTATTGTATTTGCATAAACTTAAGTGTCTTGTTAATGTGCTTATTCCTTGAGTGCTTGGACACTTAAGTTTAATTTTACAATACTTACAGATATCATACTCTACTTTTCCCTCTTTATCACATATCCTTTTAAAATTAGCCCAGACTGGTGATGAAATTTTGTATGCCCTTTTCTTCTTACTCAAAAGAATATTGGCATCTAAACCTTCTATATGATCTATCATATTTAAATCTATTGGTATTTGGACTCTTTGAATTGGATCACTACTAATCTCATCCTCTATATTAATTTCTTGCTTAACATTAACACCTTCCATATTTGACTACCTAAAAATTAATTTCCATAAAACATAATTATAATGAGACATTTATTTATTAATCACAGCAACTTACACAAGCATGGCATTGACTACAATTTATAAATAATCAATAATCACATGTTTATTGAATCACACGTGCAAAACAGAAATTAGACTTAGTAAGCAGGCAGGCTCGTTTATTGACAAATGACAATTGCTAACCACTAAATACTAGTGTATAGCTTATAAATTAAATAAGAAGCATGAGTAATTACCTAAACTCTATCTCACAATTTTAATCTTCAATTGGCAATTCTACTAAAATGGATTTGGTAAGTAGAGAAAGGAAATCAGTAGGCATGGGTGTCACAGGCTCATAGTAGGCCAATAGCCAGGGGGTGGAGAAGAAGGGGGCATTGGTGTCGTAGGCTCGCAGTATGCCAACAATCGAGGGGGAGAAGAAGGGGATGTCGGTGTCATAGGCTCACAGTAGGCTAGTAGCCAAGGGGGATAAGAAGACGGCAGCAACATCGTAAGCTCGCAGTAGCTAGATGGGAGGGACAAGAAGGGGGCAGCAACGTTGTAAGCTCGTAGCAGCTAGGGGGGAGGGAGAAGAAGGGGGTGATGATGTCGCAGGCTCACGGCAGCTAGAAGGGAGGGAGAAGAAGGGTGATGGTGGTGTCAGAAGCTCACAGTAACCAGAGAGATATGGTGATCTGAGATTGGGGAAGAAGAGGGCATAGGTGCTAAGGGCATTATGCAATCAAGGAAGAAAGGGTTGCAGGTGGCGGGCGCAGCACAACAACATGTGATCGGGGAAGAACTTAGGCAATTGGGCACAGGCGATTGCCCCAGCAAGCAATCGAGCAATGCTGCAATGGAGAAGAAGGGGCACAAGCAAGCTTGTTCTTATGGTAATCTGGTAGAGAGAGAGGAAGGACTTAGGGTTAGGGCACCGGATGTATATTAGTATATATATAATATTTTTTAAAATTTTTATTCATAAAAATTAGGTTTAGGTTTTCATGGGTTTGGGTTGGGGTAACTCGATTTCGATGCATATAAAATTGGGTTCAAGTTGGGCCCGATCTCTTTAGGTTCAGGTTGCAAAATTTTGGGTTTGAGCACTACCCACTTTCGAGTTCGGGTTGAACCCGACCCAAGTTGCACCCCAAATCATTATGTTTACATGAAGTGGACATAGCAAGGAGCTTCTTTCATCCTAACTTCCCTAATCTAGATTGATCCACTTTTAATAAGGTAAGAAGAAGCTAGAAAGAGAATAAAAATGATCTAATATCCATTTTAGGCACTAATTCTAATGTTGTAAATAGAGTTCATGTTGGTGGAGAGGTTTTTGTAAGTTTAGGTTTGATACCACTTATTAGTCCTAAAATAGGGTGTATGACAAAACGTAAAACCAAGGAAGATTAGGAATCAAATGGATGTGCAAGTGTAAAATAGGTAGTAGTAGAAGTGATAAATGAATTTTATTCACTTATATCATATTTATTTAAGCTAACTTTTGAGGGGTCCTTGAGTTGTTTTTGGTAAATTTATGGTTTTTATGTTTGTATTTGGTTATAAGTACATGATTGCTAGAAGGATGAGGAAAACAAAGAGGAAATGCACATGTCAAAGAAAATGCAATGAAGTGGAGGAAATACAAAGGAGAAGCAAAAGAATGGTGGACCGTAGGTTTAATGTCGTGGCACAGCAATCCAATGTTGCAGCATTCAGCAAGGAAAATATAGTATGTCCAATGTTGTGACATTTGAAGTTCCAAATGAGCATCTAGGAACTCAATGTAGCGGCATTGGAATCCAATGTCGCAACTTTCAAAGGGAATTCATCACAGGCGTGGGCAATCAGCAACTTAATGTCGCGACATTGAAATCCAATACTGCGGCACACAAATGGGCGATGGCTTTACAAATTTTCCATAATGGCTGTAGAAGTGTTGCAAGAAAGATAAAACCTAAGTAGGAGTATAAAAACAAAGAGAAGACACCCTAGGGGCAGACTAGGACTTGTGGAGGGGTGTTCCTTTTGGTTTTTGGAGAGGCTTTTGGAAGGAAGAAGCTTGAGTTGGATTTCAAAGCCAAGCATCATTGAGAATAATTTTCTACCACTTTAGTCCTTTTCATTTAGTGTTTTCCATCTTATTTATGTTTGTATCTTGGATTAAAACTGGAATTGGAATTTTGATAATGTTATATGAATGTTATATAGATTTTTATTGCATCATGAGTAGCTAAACTCCTTCTTCTAGTGGGGAGATAGATATTGTGTTGACAATATAGTGTGATTGATGATTTTTATGGTTGAGAGTTCTTGTTGGTTTATTTATGATGGTTTGTTCTTAAAGCTTTCAATTTATTGGCCATTTATTAAATGAATGTATATTTGGGATTTGACGAAAGATGGAGGTAATCTTGAATACGATCTAGGCATCATAACATGAGACTCTAAATGACTCGGGAGAGCTTTTAGGTGTTGTGAAAGCATTCAAAAAATTCATAGAGTTTAATAATGCATTCTTTACATTTTGAATTTTATAGGGATATCAAAATTGGAATGTTAGGAATAGATACTTAGCTTGGCACTCTAGAGAGGGAGTTGAGTGAATTAGCATTCTTGATTTATAAACCAATAAAATGATCAATGTATAATGAATTAAGAGCACCATAATTTAAGCATAAGTAAACATGATCCTCTAAAGCTTCTTTATCTTGATTTCTTCCTACTAAAAGCCTGTCTATTTCTACTTCTTAGTTAAATTTTTATTATTTGAGTTTTTCAAATAAAATCAAGATTATTTACTATAATAGATAGTGATTAATTAAAATATACAATCCTTATGGAGATGATATTTTTTCATCATTATATTACGAAACTTAATGTCATGCACTTGTGGTTAATTTACAACGAACAAGTTTTTGGTACTGTTGTCGCGGATTGGCGTTATTTTAATTTGTCACTAATATTGCTACAAGATAATTCTAGTTTTAATTTGGATTTGTATTCTTTCATTTCAGTTTGAATTTTCTTTTCTTTTATTCTTATTTGATTCAATTTATTTCTTCTTCCTTGACAGTGCATGCAAGATCCTAGAGGGCTTGATTTAACTCCTTTTGATTCAAAAATTGAAAGAACACTTTGAGAAATCAAAAGAACAAAGTGAGCCAAATCCAGCATGATGATGGCTGACCCAAATTAGCCAAGAGAAATCAAGGACTACTTTAAGCTGATGATTAATGATGATTATTCTAGCATCACTCATCTAGCAATCAATGCCAACAACTTTGAGCTCAAGCCAATCCTGATCAATTTGGTGTAGCAAAATCAGTTCAAAGGTTCATCAAGTGAAGATCAAAATATTCACTTAGTGATGTTCTGAGAAATCAGTGACACTATGAAGATGTCTAGCATTCCAGACAATGCCATCAAGTTAAGGCTATTCCCATTCTCATCAAGAGATAAATCAAGAGGCTGGTTGCAGAAACTACAACCAGGAAGCATCACCGCATGGGATGAGATGGTAGAAAAGTTCCTAAAAAAAATTTTTCCACCTGCAAAGACCACTCAACTTAGAAGTGAGATAGGGCAGTTTTAACAAACAGACTTTGAGCCACTCTATGAATGATAGGAGAGATTTAAGGATTTGAACAGAAGATGTCCTCAACATAGTTTTCTTGATTGGCTTCAAATCCAATTATTCTACAATGGGCTAAATGGTCAAACCAAGACAATCATGGATGCTACTTCTGGAGATTCACTAATGGAAAAGACTGCAAAAAAATGCCTATTTGTTGCTTGAAGATATGGCATCCAACACTTTCCAATGGCCAAATGAATGAAATATGGTGAGAAAGGTTGTTGGTTGTTTTGAGGCGGATCCAATCATAGCCCTCACTACACAAATGTCATCTCTTACTCACTAGCTAGCCATAGCCAATTCAACATCAAGAGATGTTTCAATTATAGGAGAGTCTTCTTCTGTAGTGGGTTCATAAATGGTCATAGACTAAGCCAAGGAAGATGTGCAATATGTAAACAACAAGGGCTATAGAAACTATTGTGGAAATAACATGCAGAATCAGTACTATCCAAGGTGGAGAAATTATGAGAATCTTTCTTATGGGAATTCAAGAAATGTCATAAATCCTCCTCGTAGTTTTCAACCTCCACAACAATCTTAACCAATAGAGAAGAAACCATCATTTGAATATCTCATGAACACCTTTGTAATTAAGAGAGTCAAGCAAGATTTTCATGAAATGAAACAAGACTTGATAACATTGAAACACACGTGGGAAATATAAATGCATTAATCAAGTCTTTAGAAACTCAAATTGGTTAGCTTGTAAATTCTACCAATAATCCAAACAATTGTGTTATTCCAAGCAACATAGAGAAGACCCTAAGGGAGCACTACAATACTGCAACTTTGAGAAATGGTGAACTAAAACCACTAAGGATGCAAGAAAAGCCACGAACATCCTTAGAGGCAGAAAGCCAAGATGATGAGAAAGAGGATGAGACGAAAGTAAGAGGAGCCAAAAGGGAAGATTACAAACCATGGAGAATCACATTTTGTGATAACCCTCCAATCTTGAAACCCTAACTTCCTTTTCCTTAAAGATTTTAGAAAAAGAAAATTGATGTATAGTTTAGCAAATTCCTTGAAATCTTTAAGAAAATTCACATTAATATTCCTTTTGTAGAGGCCCTAGAGCAAATGCCCAGTTATGCCTAGTTTGTGAAGGAAATCATGTCTAAGGAGAGAAATTTTAAAGAGTTCGAGACTAGTAAAGCTGGCCGAGTAATGCAGTGCCACATTGCAGAGAAAGATTCCACAAAAACTGAAAGATCCAGGGAGTTTTATTATCCCTTTCACTATCGACAATTCTTCATTTCATAAGGCATTATGTTATTTAGGTGCATCCATTAATTTAATGCCTTTGTCCATTTTTTAAAAACTTGGATTTAGAGAGGCGAAGCCCACTATCATCGCACTATAATTGGCAGATAGGTCTTTAACCTATACCTAGGGAATCATTGAAGATGTGCTGGTCAAATTGAATAAATTCATCTTTCCAATTAACTCTGTGGTACTAGACATTGAGAAATATCATGAAGTGCCTCTAATTCTTGGAAGGTTGTTTCTCACGACAAGAAGAGCATTAGGTGATGTTTAGCAAGGTGAGCTAACCTTGGGAATTAATGATGAGGAGGTAAAGTTTAATATTACCATGCCATGAACTATTCACTTGAAAAGAGTACATCTAATAGAATTGAAGTTATGAATTATTGTGTAAATGTAGTTTTAAATTTTGTTTAAAACTATAGCTTATGACAGGTTCTTAGAATTGAAGTTTAATATTACCATGCCATTGGAAAACTATATTGCAAATTTTGTTTCTTAGATTATGACAGGTTCTGGGGAGATCAGAGAACAAGTCTTAGCTTTGGACGTAGTATCAAAAGATAAAATCAGTAATGAAGTGGAAGCTTTGGAAGAAGAACCAGATGTGGAAGAAGTAAAAGTTATACTAGAACTGAAGTAATTGCCAGATCATCTCAGGTATGCATTGTAAGCGTAATGCATTATTTTGATGATAAATAAAACTCGATTAATGAATATTCATCAAGTGATTAAGTATGCAGAAATAGGTTGCAGAAGCATAAAAATATGCAAAAAAAAGTTTAACATTTTGGAAGAAATAGAAGAAGAAAATAAGAGCTTCTAATCTTATTGATAATCAGACACATTAGACAAATGAAAAGCTCAAGACAAAGATGAAAAAACAGGTTGATCGTCCGTGCCATAAAGACATGT
The DNA here is from genome assembly GCA_036873735.1 of Pouteria campechiana. NCBI lineage: Eukaryota > Viridiplantae > Streptophyta > Magnoliopsida > Ericales > Sapotaceae > Pouteria > Pouteria campechiana. Next base: position 18,198 of record JAYJMB010062155.1, on the reverse strand, counting down.
CCAAAGTATTTCACATTGACTACTCGGACAAAGCAAAAGATGAAGCTGTAATAAAAAAATATGTTTGTCCGCAATATGAAGATCATCCAAAGCTTCAGGGTGGATGCCTCGGACAAATGCATAAGGCCATGGATAAAACAAAATGACAAGGAACTTCATCTGAAGACTTAAGGCAGAAACCTCAAACAAATGCAGGAGAAAAACTCGAGTTTCAAACAAAGCAAAATGAAGAAACTTCATTTGATCAAGAATGACTAAGAAAAGTTTGTCCAAAATTAACTTTGGACAAAGTAACGGTTCAATGAGATTTGTCCAAAACTTACTTTGGGTAAATTGAATAAAGCACCAGACAAAGTAACAGTTCATTGAGATTTATCTGAAACTTGGGGTAAATGGGATGAAGTGGGGGACAAACTTAACCGATCAAATTTGACCAAACTTAATGTCTTCTTTCTAAAATCATGAATCAGTTAGTGCCACGGACATTTCCTTGCCTGATTCATGCGTAAAGTAGAAATTTATCTTCTCACTCGAGGTAAGAGCGATGTTGTAGTCATTCTAGCTAATGAGAATTAATTAGAGGATAGTGATTTCAAAATAGCTAATTAGAATGGTCTTCTATAATTAATGGAGGTCACCTACTACCAACGACCAGAATTCAAAGCTGATATAAATGGAGTAAAGCTAGATGAAAGAGATAACTTTTGAGAAGAAGAAAAAATGATTGCTTACTCTTTCCTAAGCAACAACCTTCATTCATCTTTTAAATAAGATGAGAACCTTTGCATTTAATCCTTCTGCATCATTTCTGAAAAGCCTCCAACTACTTTCTAGGAAACTTATTTACCTCTAGATTTAAAACTTCAAACTCTTCCCCTCAGCTTATAGTGAGATATTTGTGAAAGTGTGCTTAGATTTTCACATCCTTATATCCTTGTAATTACCTTGCGCTAGTAAGTGCTAACCAGACTCAAGAAGAGCTATGACTATCTGAGTGCAAACAAGAGCTACCTTATTTATGCCCCCTAGAGTTGGAATCTAGAAGAGTGCTAGGAGCACTGTGTATGCCCCCTAGAGCTAGAATCTAAAAGAGTATTGGGAGCACTATGTACACCCCCTAAAGCTGGAATTTAAAAGAGTAATGGAAGCACCGTGTAAGCCCCCTAGAGCTGATCTTGAAGAGTGTTGAGAGCACTAATTTATTTGTGCTATAGTGAGATAGTAGAATCCAAGACACTAAGAGGAAAGCGTGCTTGAAAGAGTGGAGTAGGGATAGTTGCACGAACCACTATAAAAATCCCTATGTCTTATTTATTTATGTGATTACTATTTGATTGCCTTGGTTGCTAGAGGGACATTATATTTAGAAAGTGATCCAGAAAAAGTTTTAAATTCCCAATTCACCCCTCCCAATTGGTATTAGAGTGGGCTATATAAGTATATATTGTGATCCGATGGAAAACCCATCATCCTCTGTTCATGTATTCGCTGAGGGGTTATCATCTACTCAGTTACCCTATTTGATGGAACCAACCTCACCTAATGGAAGTTAAGGATGAAGCAATTTATTATGGCCAATAATATAGATTCTTGAAAGGCTGCTAAAGTAGGAGTCATCATTCCTACCAATGAAATTGGTATATTTAGTAGAGAAGAAAACAAAGCAACCCAAAATAATGCTAAGGCTGTGAATTTATTATTTTGTGGATTGTCAACCATTGAATTTGATAGAGTATCTTCTTACACTACTGTAAAAGATATTTGGCATAAGCTACTATGTATTTATGAAGGATCCTCATAGGTCAAAGGGACTAAGAGGAATATATTGAGACTAAGAGGAATATATTGATAGGAGAATTAAAAAATTTTAGAATAAAAGAAGGAGAAAGCATATCTAAAATGTATACTTGATTTTCTAAAATTATGAACGCTTTGAAGGGCTTGGAAAGAGAATTTTCAAGTTATGAACAGGTCATGAAGATCTTAAGAGCATTGCCAGACTCATGGAATCAAAAGATCATAGCTATTGAGGAAGTAAAGGGCTTGAATGTGCTTCTATTAGATGATCTCATTAGCTCTCTGATATCACATAAGTTGATCAAAAATAAGAGAGAGGAACCAACAAAGTAGGAGAAAATAATTGCTCTTAAGGTAACCAAGGAGAGCAGTAGTGAATCTACATCACAGTCTGAAGATGACATGGCCATCCTAGCTAGAAACTTCAGAAAGCTCATGAGAGGCAACAGAGACAACATCTCAAGAAGATAGCCTAGACAAAAAAAGAAGAAGAAGACTGAAAGAAGGAAAGATCTTCCCACATATTACAAATGTGAAGGAATTGGGCACATGTCTCCAAAGTGCCTTAATGAAGAAAAAATGAATGTAAATGATAGAGAAGAAAAGAACAAAAAGAAAAAACAAGTTAAGAAACCATCAAAAAATCTGACAAGAGGAATGTATTTGAATGATGAAGAATCCTTAGGCATGAGCTCAAGTGAAAAGGATGACAGAAAAGTGGGTAACTTTGCAAAAATATGTTGCATGGCTCATGCAAAAAATGAATCAGTAAGCCAGCTCTCCACCAAAGAACACTGCACAACATAATTGGAGACTGAAGTAAATTCTTACTACTCGTATAGTTCTGATTCTTCAAGCTTACGTAGTAAATGTACAAAATGCAGAAAGCTAGATGAACTACAAGAACCTTATGATTATCTCTTCAATAAATTTGAATCATTTTATCAAAAGTTTAGTTAAAAGAAGAGACACTTTGATGCAACTATCAAAGTGAATTCAATAAAGCAAAAAAAAATTATTTTTATGAAAAGAAGTATAAAACTTGAAAAAGAAGATAGAAATATCAAACAGTATGCTAAGCAAATTCTCCAACCTAGGAGAATTGGTTGCCAAATTCATGTGAATGACTGGTCAAACTAGCAAAAGAGGACTTGGTTGTGAACATTCAGATGATAAAAACCCACAAAAATTTGTTGGATGGTACAAATGCATGAACCTCACGGATGAAAGAGGAAACTATCTAAATATTAGAAAACTCATAGGACAGTCTTAGGTGAAGAAACTGATGGACCATCATGCTCATAGCAAAACCTCAAACACATGTTATTTTTGCAATAGAGTTGGACATAAAGTGTGTGATTGCTATGTTAACAAGATGCAAGCAAAAGGAGAAAAATTGAGATGGAAACCCAAGGAACACACATAATCTTTTCACACACACAACTTTACTAATAGATCTGGACCCAATGCCTCGATACCAAGGAGGTAAGAATGTTTATCTTGTATATAGGTAAGCTTTAAAGCCATATCTAGCAATACCTGGTTCACAGATAATGGTTGCTCAAGGAATATGACTGGAAATAAGAATTTATTCAAAGATTTAAAGTCAATAAATGGAGGAATATTTGCATTTGGCAATAATTATAAGGGCTTCATTAGAGGTATAGGTAAAATTTATGGTTTGTTTAATGCATGCATTGAAGATGAATTGTATGTAGGTGGACTCAAGCATAATCTTCTAATCATTAGCTAATTATGTGACAAAGGTCACAAAGTTATATTTGAGCCATTGTCATGTAATGTATTTAATGTAGATAATAGTCTATTGTTTAGCAGAAAAATGCATGGAAATATTTATCTAGTTCTGCTAGATGAAATTTTAATAAAATACCTAATTATCATTAGAGATGACTCGTGGTTATGGCACAAAAGAATAGGACACATTAACATGTCAAACATTAAATCTTTATGGGAAAAGGATCTCATTATTGGTCTACCTAAACTGAAATTTGACAAATATCATATCTATGAAGCTTGCCAAATGTCAAAATAGACGAAAGTATCCTTCCATCCCAAAAATGAAGTGTCTACATCTAGACCTCTAGAACTATATTGCACATGAATCTTTTTGTATCATTAGATATTATCAGTTTTGGAGGGAAGAGATATGTATATGTCATTGTAGATGACTACTCCAAGTTTACATGGGTAAGTCTATTAACTAACAACGATGAAACATTTTTAATATTCTTTACTTTCTCAAAGCTAGTTCAAAATGAGAAGCAAATGTCAATCGTATCTATTTGTAGTGATCATGATGGTGAATTTGAAAAAAAAAATATTTATTAAAGATTGTGAAGACAAAGGGATTCACCACAGCTTCTCATCCCCTAGAACTCCTCAACAAAATGAAGTTGTGGAAAGATTGTAGAAGAGTCTGTGCATGTTAAATTTGATGAAACTGAATTAACCCCAAGAGAGGAGATTGATAGTGATGCATATGAAAATATTAAGAAAATAAAAAAGTTGCAAATACAAGATCATAGAGAGAATGCTACAAAGCATGAAGAAATGTGAGATTTAGACAGTGAGGAAGAGATAAGTACAAGTAATGCTCCCTATCAACCACTTGTTGATTTGAGATTTATTACTTTTCATCCTAGAGATCGAATCATAGGTGATGTTTATAATGGTGTTTGAACAAGAAAATCTATGCAGAACATTTATAGTCACCATGCATTTATCTCTAATATAGAACTTACTTGCATCAATGACGCTCTAAGTGATGAAAACTGGGTTATCATAATGCAAGAAGAACTGAACTAGTTTGAAAGAAATAAAGTGTGGAACTTAGTTTCAAGACCTGAAAATATTGATGTGATTGGAACTAAATGGGTATTTAAAAATAAATTGGATGAAAGTGGACTAGTTGTAAGAAATAAAGCATGACTAGTTGCTAAAGAGTACTCTCAAGAAGAGGAAATTGACTTCGAGGAATCATGTGCCCTTATAGGAAGATTGGAAGCCATTCTAAGGATCATATGACCTTGTAGTAAGATTGGAAGCCATTAGAATGCTGCTTGCCTTCACATGCTATAAGAACTTGAAATTATTTCAGATAGATATAAAGAGTGCATTTCTAAATGGAAATATAAGTGAGAAAGTTTATGTAGAACAACTTCTTTGTTTTGAAAATAATGAACAACCTGATCATGTATATAAGCTCACTAAGGCACTATATGGACTAAGATAAGCTTCAAGAGCTTAGTATGAATGATTGAGGAAATTCTTAAATGGTCACCAATTCAAGAGAGGAAAGGTCAATAATACATTATTCATAAAAAATGTTCTCATTGATACCTTAATAGTTTAGATTTATGTGAATGATATCATATTCAGTGGTACTAACGAAAAACTCTACTAAGATTTCTCAAAGATAATGCAGAAAGAATTTTGAAATGAGCATGATGAGCAAATTGAACTACTTCCTTGGATTGCAAATCAAATAAAAGGATGGAGGAAATTACATTTTCCAATCTAAAGACACTAGAGTGATACTGAAGAAATTAAAAATTGAAGAAATAAGAGCATTAAGTAGTCCAATGAGTACATCGGCAAGGCAGGATAAGGAAGAAAAGGGTAAACCTGTAGATAAGAAATTTTATCATAGCACAATTGAAGAGGAACTTCATCCTGAGACTTAAAGCAGAAACCAAGGACAAATGCTAGAGAAAAAGTTGAGCTTTAGATAAAGCAATACGAAGAAACTTCATCCATTTAAGAAAGTCAAAGCAAAGTTTATCCGAAATTAACTTTGGACAAAGTAACAGTTAAATGAGATTTATCCAAAACTTACTTCAGGTAAATTTCATGAAGCACTAGATAAAGTAATGGTTCAATGAGATTTGTCTGAAACTTACTTTGGATAAATGGGACGAAGGGTGGAACAAACTGAATTGGCTGAATTTGACTAAACTTAATGCCTGCTTCCTAAAATCATGAATTAGTCAGCGCTATAAACATTTCCTCGCCTGATGCATGCACAAAGCAGAAATTTATCTTCTCGGTCGAGGCAAGAATGGCACTATAGGCATTCCAGCTAATGAGAATTAATTAGAGGACGACGATTTCAAGATAGCTAATCAGAATGATCTTCTATAATTAATGGAGGCCACCTACCACCAACGGCTAGAATTCAAAGCTGATATAGATGGAGTAAAGTTGGACGAAAGAGGTAACTTTTGAGAAGAAGAAAAACTGACTAATTACTCTTTTCTGAGCTACAACCTTCTTTCATCTTTCACATAAGCTGAGAGCCTTCACACTTAATTCTTCTGCATCATTTCTGAAAGGCTTCCAAGTAATTTCTGGGAAGATCATTTACCTTTGCATTTAAAACTTTAGCTTTAAACTCTTCCCTTGACCTTACAATGAGATATTCGTAAAAGTGTGCTTAAACTTTTACATCCTTATATCCTTGTAATTACCTTGACCTGGTAGGTGTTAACCATACTTAAGAAGAGCTGTGATTGTCTTAGTGCAGACAAGAGCTACCCTGTTTATGTCCCTTAAAGCTGGAATCTAGAAGAGTACTGGGAGCACTATGTACACCCCCTAGAGTTTGAATCTAGAAGAGTGTTGGGAGCCTTGTGTATCACCCCTAGAGATGAAATTTAGAAGAGTGTTGGAAGCACCATATAAGCCCCCCAGAGCTGATCTAGAAGAGTGATAGGAGCACTATTGTATTTTTGCTATAGTGAGATAGTAGAATCCAAGGCACTAAGAGGAAAGTGTGCTTAGAAGAGTCGAGTAGGGATGGTTGCCCAAACCACTATAAAAATCCCTATGTCTTATTTATTTGAATGATTACTGTTTGATTGCCTTGCCTGCCAGAGGGACATTATATCTCAAAAGGGGTTCAAAAAAAGTTTTAAATTCCCAATTCACCCCTCCCCTCTTAGGTATTTTCCTTCCTTTAGGCACTAACATGCATTTCTAGTTAGTGATTCATCCCTTCCATTGATTATTTCTTCTTCTTTGACAAATTTGGAAGAAGAGAAACTACTTCGGGTGCTAAGGAAACATAAATAAGCTATTGCATGGTCAATTGAGGACATTAAGGGAATAAGCCTAGTTATATGCATACATAAGATTTTGATGGAAGATTCTTACGAACCCTCCATTATGCATCAAACACAACTCAACCTTGCAATGAAAGAGGTCGTACGTGCTGAGGTTTTAAAACTAGTCAAAGTAGGTATTATCTATGCTATCTCTAACAGTGAATGCATGAGTCCAGTTCAACATGTGCCAAAGAAAGGTGGGATGACTGTGATTAAGAATGAAAATAATAAATTAATCCACACTAGAACAATGATAGGATGAAAAGTGTGTATTGATTATAAAAAACTGAATAAAGCCACTCAAAAAGATAATTTGTTGTTACCTTTTATTGATCAAACGTTGGACTGTTTAGCAGGCTATAATTATTACTACTTTATTAATGAATACTCGTGTTACAATTAGATTATGATTGCACTAAAAGAACAAGAGAAAACAACCTTCACTTGCTTGTATAGTACCTTTGCATACAGGAGAATGCCTTTCGATTTATTTAATGCTCCTGCCATGTTTCAATGGTTCATGATGGCAATTTTTCATGATATGGTGGATAACATTATAGAAGTATTTATGGATGATTTTTTAGTTTTTGATTCTACCTTTGATCAATGCTTGCATAACTTGTCACTTGTCCTACAAAGATGTGAAGAAACTAACCTTATTCTCAATTGGGAGAAGTTTCATTTCATGGTTAGGGAAGAAATTATGCTGGGGCATAAAGTGTCATCATCTAGATTAGAAGTGGACAGAGCGAAGATTACAGTAATTGAACAACTCCCACCACCAACCAATACAAAGGGAGTTCATAGTTTCCTAGGCCATGTAGGATTCTACAGGAGATTCATCAAAGATTTCTCAAAAATCTCTAAACCTTTGTGTAATCTCTTTGAAAAAGATACTATTTTTCATTTTGATGAATTGTGCTTGTAGGCATTCAATACGTTGAAGGAAAGGCTAATTTCTACACCAATTCTGATGATGCCTGATTGGAACTTGCAATTTGAAGTCATGTGCGATGCAAGTGATGTTGCATTGGGAGCAGTTCTTGGATAGAAACATGATAAAATCTTTAGAGAAATTTACTATACAAGTTTCACATTGAATGATGCACAAAAGAACTACACCACAACCAAGAAGGAATTGCTAGCTGTGGTGTTTCCATTGAAAAAATGTTTAGTTATATATCATTGGAGTTAAAGTCGTAGTGCACAATGATCATGCAGCCTTCCGATACCTATTTGCAAAGAGAGATGCCAAACTGCAGATGATTCATTGTATGTTGTTGTTGCAAGAATTTGATGTGGAAATTCAAGACAAGAAAGAAAGTGAAAAAGTGGTGGCTAATCATTTATCCAGATTGAAACATCCAGGAGAAGAGAAATCAATTCAAGAGAAATTTCAAGATGAATAGCTTTTCATTCTAAAGGGGAAGTTTCCATGGTTCACAGATTTTGTCAATTATATCATTTGTGGAACTTTACCCCTAGATCTATCATGGAAACAAAAGAGGAAATTTCTTCATGCTATGAAAGCCTACTTGTGGAATGATCTATTGTTGTTCAAAAGATGTCCAGACCAAATCATTAGGAGATGCATTCCAGATGAAGAAATTCATGACATTCTACAACAATGTCATTCATCTCCTTATGATGATCATGTCATTCATCACCTTATGATGATCATCATGGTACAACCAAGAATGCTACAAAAGTATTGCAATCTAATTTTTATTGGTGAAACCTCTTCGAGGAAAGTTATGCATTTGTGAAAACTTGTGATCACTGTCAACTCACTGGCATGATCTCAAGACATCATGAGTTATCATTAACTAACATCTTAGAAGTGGAAATCTTTGATGTTTGGGGAATAGACTTATGGATCTTTTTCCTATCTCCTTTGGTCAATCCTCCATTTTGCTAGAATTTGATTATGTCTCTAAGTAGGTGGAAGAAATCGCCACAACATCTAACGACTCCAAGGTGGTGTTGAAATTTCTTCATAAGATTTGGCACACCACAAGCTCTTATAAGTGATGAAGGTTCACACTTCTATAACAAGCTTGTCGACAACCTTCTTTCAAAATATGGTATGAGGCACAAAGTGGCATTAACATACCTCTCACAAGCCAATGGGCAGGCGAAAGTGTCCAACCAAGAGATTAAGCAAATCTTGGAGAAAATCGTTGGCTTCAATCGAAAATACTGGTCCAGAAAGTTGGATGATGCACTATGGGCATACAGAATAGTGTATAAAACACCAATTGGGATGTCTCCATACCAATTGGTATCTGGTAAAGCATGTCATCTTCTCATTGAACTTGAGCACAAAGCATATTGGGCTATGAAAAAGTTGAATTTGAATTTTGAAGTTTTAAGGAAACAAGGAATGCTCCAACTCAATGAGTTGGATGAATTTCAGAATGAGGCCTATGAGAATGCATGGATTTACAAAGTCTAGACCAAAAGATAGCATGATAAGCTCACCTTGCAGAGAGAATTCAAACCTGGCCAACGAATTCTACTCTTCAATTCTAGATTGAAATTGTTTCTTGGAAAGCTAAAATCAAGATGGTATGGACCCTTCATTATGAATAAGGGTTTCCTCATGGATCGGTGGAGTTACGAACTCACAATGGAAGAATATTTCAAGTGAATGGATAGAGAGTTAAGTCGTACTATGAGCAGGTAAGCAAAAGTGGAGACGTCATCCACTTCAAGGAAGAGGAATAAAGAAGCTCATAGTTGGGCAAAGATTATAAAACAAGCTTTTCTTGGGAGGCAACCCAAGTTTCTAAACTTTTGTTTCTTTAGGGTCCTTTAATTTGTTTTAAATTAGTTAATCTCACACTCTCATCAGTGCTCTTTTATAGTTGAATTAAGTTTGTAATGTTAAACTTAGTTAATCTCGGTGCTTAGTAGGTTTAAGCACTTTGTGAAGTCCACATAAATTAGAGGGATTGATATTTTCATGAAGGACAACAATAAAATGGAGCAAAAAGTAGATATGTTGATGAATACATGGACCAGTATTGCAATGCCGCAACACTCAATGTCAATTTCGTGGCACACTGATGCATCTTGGACACAAAAACTGACAGTGTTAATTGTCGTGCCACTCAAACTCAATGCCGCAACATTAGCACACCCTCTCAATCCAAAATTAGGCAATGTGTCCAATGTCATAGCTTTCACTTTCAATGTCATGGCATTCCAGCTCAACCAAGTTAGACCAGCTATCAGCATGCCAATGTCGTAGCATTCGACCTCCCCACAAAGCCACATGCCTAATCAACCTTTTAAAAGTTGCGATAACACCCCTGAAAAAGAATCCTTGAAGCTTCAGTACCCCATCCATTTCTCGATTAAATTCCACACTTTGGACAACCTTTCCACCACATAACCTCGTCCATCTTCCAGGACCAAAGATCGTTTCTCTCTGCAACATGAGTTGGGAACAAAAGCTTCAACCCTTGAAGATTTTGTGGCACATAGGGCATCAAGTGCTTTTATTTGCTAATTGATTGGGACTCGTTTATTGTTGATGAAAAGTCAAAAAAGTGGTGGGAGAATGGTGATTAGTATGTGAAGGGAGGTTGTGCATAACAGGTGTTCGACAAAAGTTTTGTATGAAGTGGGAGCTTTTTGTGTGTGATTATCGGAGACATTTGTCTAGGGCATTGTCTTGTTCAATTATGCTAGAGAGAGGCTGGGGTTGAAGAATTATGCAGTGCACTATGAATTGTGTGAGACATTATTACTTGTGAGCAAGTTGATTATCACATTCCAATTGTTTGATTCATGGAGCCAAAGAGGCAGAGATTGAGTTCTTCCCAAAGTGCTATAATTCAACCCACTTTTATGGGTCCATCAGCCCAAGAATAGATACAAAAACTCAATCATGGGAAAGAAATGCATACAAGAGAGGGGTTTTCACAACCCAATGAGAAATGCCCATGCCATGATCAAGGAAAGGCAATAAGGTGAATTTGCCAAGCAACCAAGTGCCGCCCTTGTTCCTATTGTGAGAGAGTTTTATGCCAATGCAAGGGAACTTAGAGACTTAAAGGCATTGGTACGGAAAAAATTCCATTTGATTGAACAACCATTAATCGCAAATATCAACTGCTTGACATACCTGAAGATGACTACTCCAAGCTCAGAGATCAGGAGCCAGATTTTGAAAAGATACTCTATTTCCTTACAAAGCTAGACACTAAATGGAAAACATCCAGAAATGTGGTGCTTCATTTTCTATGATCTGGCCTACACATGAACAGGAAGGTTTAGCATTATTTCATTTTTGTCAAATTAATGCCTTGATACCATGTTTCTTCCAAGAGATAGAGAACTATTAAATTATGCTATACAAATTGGCTTGACCATCCATGTCGAGAAGATCATTGAAGCATCTATTCTATACATGGCAATGGGGCAGATGTGAGGAGGAGGGTTTGGTCACCCCTCACTCATTTATGATCTATTCTTATAAGCTAGAGTGGCGACTAGCCCATTAGAGGAAATATAGCATCTCAAACCAGCCATTACCCCAAATGTGATACAAAGATTGGGTAGGGGAAACATTTCTAGTCATAATGTACTAGGCCCCAGCACCAGCATTGCACAACCAAACACCTCCCAACGGGGAGTACGCCCACAATCTGTTGACTATGCTGATGAGATTTCAAGCTTACATGATGAAATTCAACAGATAGCCAGCTCCATAAACAGGTGGCTCAATTGGTTTGTCACCAAGCATGAGCAGTAGTATGATTACTTGATGTAATGCCAAGTTGCTCTCACCTTAGAGCTTCCCACTTGATTGGGAAATTCATTTTAGCTTCCTCCACCTCTAGTCTTTCCATCCTATTCACCAGAGGAAGCTAAAGATGAAGACGAAGATGAAACCGAAGATGATGATAGTGATTATGATGATTGAGCTCTTTCAGGGAAGTCCTCGCACTCCAATTCTTTTCTTACATTGAGGATAATGTAGTTTTTAAGTTTGGGGATGGATTTTAGCATTTTAATCTTTGTGATTTGTGTTGTGGTTATGGTTTGGTGTTGTCTTTGGTGTTGTCTATTTAGTTTTATATGTTGTTGTTTTAAAGTAATTTGTTGTTTTGAAACATTTTGTGTTGTTGGTACTTCTAGCTAATGTTGTTTTTATTTCTATATGTTTCTATATATATATATGTATGTATGTGTGTGTGTGTATATATATATATATATATATATATATATAAATTGGGCTCTGTTCAAGTTCAATGGTATGGAATCAATGATAAGAGTGTCATGCATTAAATATAACTTTTAGAAAATGAAAGATGCATGCTTAATCTATGTGCTTGACTTGAAAAATTGTTTAGTTTCAGTTAAGATTCCTTATTCACTTGAACACAGCCATTTCGTTTATTCATTTGTGTATTTAGAAAAGGATTAGGTGATTGAATGAACATGATTTAATTGAAACTCTAGAACTTGTTTTAATTATTGTTTAAAGCAAAATATTAATGATAAATCACTAAGAAAATTATGTAGGCATTCCTTAATCAGTTTGAGCCTTTCAAGCTAACCAAGTACATCATTGTCACTAGTATTCTCATTGAGCCTTAATGAAAGAATGACATATGTGAGGCATATGAAAGAACACCATTTGACTTTTTTTCTTAACATTATTATCCAAACCCTTTTAAACCTGGAAAAAAAATCATGTTGACCTATTAAGAGACATAGTTGATGTACATAATTTTTAGAGAGCAAAAGGAGATAACTTTGGGGGTGTTCAAAAGAAGAATGTCAAAATGAAGAAACTAGGAAAGAAATAAAAAGTGATTCATCTGTCATCTAGGGGGATCACATCCTATGAACTCAAAAGAAAATAAGTTTGAGGTTGTGATAGTAATACAACTCGCATATATGTATAAATATAAACAATGAGTGCAGACAACTATGAGGATGATTTGCATCTTATGACTTTTTTTGGTGAATTTTTTATCTTTTTCTTGTTAGCTAAAACCAAGGCCTCATTTCAAACTTGATAAGGCCTATTGAATCTTGGTGATGAGTTATTAAAATTAGTGGAGAATGATGAGAAAAATGAGCTTATGGAGTAAAATGATAAGTTTTTTTTTACAATCGTTGAAATTTATCTTAGTCACAAATGAATAGATGGTATTGGCTATATCTTTTGCACACACATGAGGAATCAAGAGTGACATGCGACAATGTTCAGATCAGAATTCTAGACATACATTGTATTTTGAAATTTTCTCTTGAGTTATATGCATATGAAATCACTTTGAGATCGCTGAAATTGAACCTGAATGATGCTTAGTTTTGTTTTCTGTAAAACATTTTGTGCCATATGTTCAATTTCTGATTTATTTTGTTTTGCTCAGGGACAAAAAAAATCTATGTTTGGGGGTGTTTGATAAGTGAATTTTATTCACTTATATCATATCTATTTGAGCTAACTTTTGGGGTTTTCTTGAGTTGTTTTTGGAAAATTTATGCATTTTATGTTTGTATTTAGTTGCAAGTACATGGTTGCTAGAAGGATGAAAAAAACAAAGAGGAAATGCACATGTCAAAGAAAATGCAATGAAGTAGAGTAAATACAAAGGAGAAGCAAAGGAATGGTGGACAATAGGTTTAATGTCGTGACACAGCAATCCAATGTCACGACATTCAGCAAGGAAAATATAGTACATCCAATGCCGCGACATTACAATTACCGCGGCATGCAAAAGGAATTCATCGCAGGCATGGGCAATTAGCAGCTTAATGTTGCGGCATTGAAATCTAATGCCATGCCACACAAATGGGTGACAACTTTGCGGATTTTCTGCAATGATTGTAGAAGTGTTGTAAGAAAGCTAAAACCTAAGGGGGAGTTTAAAAAGAAAGAGAAGATGCCCTAGGAGGCATGTTCCTTTTGGTTTTTGGAGAAGCTCTTGGAAGGAAGAAGCTTCAATTGGATTTCAAAGCTAAGCATCGTTGGGAAGAGTTTGCTACCACTTTAATCCTTTTTCCTTTAGTGTTTTTCATCTTATTTATCATTTGTATCTTGGATTAAAGTTGGGATTTGAATTTTGATAAGGTTGTATGAATGTTATATGGATTTTTATTCCATCATAAGTAGCTAAACTCCTTCTAAAGGGGAGATAGATCTTATGCTAACAATATGGTGTGATTAATGATTTATATGGTTGAGAGTTCTTATTGGTTATTTATGATGCTTTATTCTTAATACTTTCAATTTATTGAATGAATATATATTTGGGATTTGATACTTGGGGGAGGTAATCTCGAATATGATCTAGGCATCATAATATGAGACTCTAAATGACTCAAAAGTGCTTTTAGGTGTTGTGAAAGCATTCAAAAGAATCACAGAGTTAATGCATTCTTTACCTTTTGATTTTTATAGGGATAACTAAATTAGAATGTTGAGAATAGATACTTAGCTCGGCACTCAAGAAAGGGAGTGGAGTAAATTAGCATTTTTGATTTATAAACCAATAGAACGATCAATGTATAATGAATGAAGAGCACCATGATTTAAGCATAAGTAAAATCGATCTTCTAAAGCTTCTTTACCTTGATTTCTTCCCACAAAAGCCTGTTTATTTCTACTTCTTAGTTAAATTCATATTATTTGAGTTTTTCAGATAAAATTAGAATTATTAATACAATAGATAGTGATTAATTGAAATATATAATCCCTATGGAGAAGATATTTTCTTATCATTACATTACAAAACTTGACGTCGTGCACTTTTGGTTAATTTGCAGTGAACAAGAAGCACACAAATACACAAGATAGTAAATACATAAGAATTATAGTGGTTTGGGCCAAATCAGTACCTAGTCCACTCTCTAAGGTATTCCCAACCAGGGGTTCCACTATTCACATATGGAATCATACCTCTCTTGGTTTCTTAAGATCATAAAAAATTCTTACAGCACCTAGTTTCTCCAAGGTCAATAGGAAACTCTTACATCACCTAGTTTTTTTGAGTTTATTAGGAAATTCTTAGCACCACATCACTACTACAAGGATTCTTTTCTTAGTAGCAGAAACCCAAAAATCCAAATAAAGATTATACAAATATAATACCTCTAAATAGGTAGATATGTACATAATAAAAGTTTAAGGGTAAGGATTACTTAGTGAATATAAAATGATTTAGACTCTAAAATCAGATTTCATATGACTTGAAGCTCGCTGGACGTTGGGGCGTGTTAGAGTGAGTGGACTTGGAAGCTTCATTGGGTCTCTTGTGAATGCTTTATTTTTAGCTTATAAAACCCTCAAAAATTATCTTTCTCTTTAATAGAACTTGTATTTATAAATTTTAAAAAGGTTTTTGACTGTTTGAAAGAAGACCGTTGAACCTTTTGGATTTTCAAGCATTATGACAACAGACCTCTATTATTGTTACCTCTCCTCTGTTGAAAAATTTTGTCGACAAAACCAACCCCAGAGAACTATGTCAATCTCCTCTATATCTTCCCTCTATAAAATATGATAATTACAAAGATTTCAATAGATTTTTGTGGGACTCTCAAAAACTTTTGTACACATTTGCATGTTTCATGATTGGGAACACCTAACTAGGCAAATAGTGTGACAAACCAATGTCACCTAGGCACTCTCCTCCATCAGTCCTATATGTGTAAATGAAGTTCCAGCTCACTCGACATACCTCTATAACCCTTTTTGTCTCCTTTTTGTGACTCCTTTATAATTAAAATTCTTAGCAAAACTTTATTATCTTGAGTTTAAATCATATAACTTCTGTTGTCATCAAAATTATATGCCTAGACTCAATAGACTTTTTTTTGTGTGTGTATTTGTCTATTTTTTCTTTCCTGGTATAAAGGGATTAGATGTGGGCCTCATCTAAACTCAAGCTAGACAATGGCCTTAAAAGATTCGTTGGTGTTGGAGATTCGTTATTGATCATAGTTCCAACCACCAGTACACCAAATTTCTAAGGAAACGTTATAATGAGGGGGCATTTATGAGACGACTTAAAAGGCCGTCACATGATGTCTACATGTCATGCGGGCCCACAATCTTTGTCACATTTGGTAAAAAAAGGAAGTTTTCAAGGAAATATATCTACATTTATATAATCACAGGGCATGCAAAAGTACTATCATTCATCAGTTTCTCATAAGCAGTACCATCTTCTCTCAATTAGTAAAACTGTGCTTACATTAGACGCTTAATTTGAAATTTATTATTTTCAAAATCGTATATGCACCCCAAAGTTGTACCCAAATTTCTAAAGTCTGCAAATAATAAGAATAAATAAATAAATAAATAAATAAAATCCTTCTTTATTTTTACACATGAGCTACTAAGCGTGACTGCCTGTTAAGCAACAAAGGTTCGCTCCTAGTATCTGAAATAATAGTGGAACTGGTTATTTTGAACACATAAATAGAAGAGAAGAGGGAATATCAGTGTTAACGGTCTCCTGTGCTGCAGATACGGGTTGAACCTACTAGCGTATATAAAGCTTACTTTGAGTAACGTTTTTACCAAGTTTTGAGAGATTTTGGTCTATTTCTAATTAATGATTAAACTTTTGTCCTATGAAATTTTCTTTTCTATTCTTTTCCTATAAAATTTTCTTTTCTGTTGTTTTCTTTTTTTAAAGCATTTATGTCCATAGATAGTTGGATGAAGCGTGTATACAAAGGACATTTCAATTTCCTCAATCTAAAAATTCGAATTGCCCATTGTCTTATACTTCAAATCTAAAGCTTTTACGAACTTTATGGGACTTTTAACTAAGCTAATCACCTAAAGAGCGTTTAGGTTGTGATCTTAATCATAACTATCTATTATTTGATTAAAGCTATGAATTATTATGTTTTTCATCGGTTGGTGAATTAAGAGTAGAATACCTAATTAAAAGATCATAGCAAAATATTCACATAAATAACACGTCCCTTTAATAAAAATTGTAACTCTTCATCTGATTTGTCTGATTCTTTTCCATAGATATGTAATTTAATATATATATATATATATAAACAAAATGGATGGTTTAAATTTATATATTATAAAATTATATTATATTATCAATCTTTGTCTGATTTGGATGATTTTTTAACATAAATGAAGTGTATTATATTTTAGATATTGTGGACGGATGTGATGATTTGGATGGATAGTGTGTGGCCCGCTTTTCACCCTAGTTACAGAGGTTACAGAAAATCCGCTTCCTTCACGGTTCACGTGACGGTGCTGCCAGCCAACATCCGTGATCATGAACGCATGCGGCGTTTGCTGGAATATAGGTTTGGGTTTTGCACATGTCGCGGTTGAAAATGCACTCCCTTGTCCGTTCCTTCACCACTCAGCTACTCACACGTCACGAGACAGGGGAAGGTTTGGTGCGTATTGTGATAATAAAGTAAATGGGAATCGCCCGCAGTTGCTTTACAAGGAGGAAATGATCAAAGAAAAAAGGAAAACCAAGTGACAGGTGAGAGAAAGAAAGAAATAAACAAAAACCATAAAACATAAAAAAAAGGAAAGAGAAAATAAAAGAAAAAAAGGCTCCTATCATGCAAGTGGGTCATGGGAACCATGTGCGATCATGTGGTGGGTGGACCCATGATGTGCCCACCACCCACTTCTCCAACCCAAGGGGAAAAAAAACACCCTTGATCCCTAAGTTTGGTGCCACTTGCACCATTCCTTTTCATTATCTCCAGCCTTCTTTTCCTTTAAACCCATCTCTCTCGCGCACAACCACTGCAGCAATCTCTATTGTCTTCTAATCTTATTTTTCGCTTTTAACTTTCTGAAGCAAACAAGATAAAAAAGAGGAAGGGAGAGAATAAAACGGGACGAGCGGGGTGATTGATTTGGATTTCTTCTCTTTCTCTCACTCTACCTGTCGTCGGACCTTTATTGGTTGTGTTGGGTTTATTCATATGCGTCAGAGTGGGATATCGCCTTTTCTGTAAGGACTGAGTCGGCCCACTTTGTGTCAGAAGAAGATCTCTTGTCATTCTCTTCCCCATCCTCAGATTTCCGACCGTACCACATCTATTACAAACAAAAGCCGCAACCTTACCACGTTTTGAAACTGAACGGTTGCAGAAACCTATACAGGCCAAAGAATCGCATAGTTTCCATCCCTCTCTTTCCACTCATCAATTGCATTTCTCCATTTGCTTCTCCTCTCTCTCTCTCTCTCTCTCTCTCTCTCTCTCTCTCTCTCTCTCTCTCTCTCTCTCTCTCTCTCTCTCTCTC
>JAYJMB010062144.1:0-26195 GCA_036873735.1 Pouteria campechiana | reverse complement strand
AGTTTTGTGGCATCATCTTCAGGGAGTTTTCTTATTCCGGGGTGTGAGGAGGCTTCTCTTTCTTGGTCGTAGTCGACTTGCTTCTGAGTTGGCTCTAATATGGTATGGATGGTGTTTGCTGGGTTGCCGGCTGGGGCACCCACGACGGGCGTGTTTTCAGCGTTTGCCGGATAAGGTCTGTGTACACCGGGCAGCATTGCTCCCATCATGGGAGCGGTGAGGTGGACACCGGCTCCGTCTGGATCCCTGGGTCTGTGTGCTGTCGGACCTCTCTGATGTTGGGGGTGAGACGGTGGCAGGAGAGCTTCTGCGGCAGCCGATCCACCTAAATTGTTCCCTTGTTGCATAAATTGTTGCATCATCTGCTACATCATCTCTCGCATCATGTGCTGCATCGCTTGTTGACTTGTTGGGCTGGGTTGCGTCAGCAAGTCTCTAGGCGGTGGCACTGTGTTGTTTTGATTTGATGTGGATGGCGTGTTGTTGATGACAGCAGGGAGAGAGGAAGCGTTGTTTGTGTTATTTATAATGTCGTCCGACATCTTTTTAGATTGTTGAAACGCTTCCCACAGACGGCGCCAATGTTTGGGCAATTCCCAAACGGTATGGTTATTCAGCTTTCGAGATCTTCCCTCCTTAATCCTGCAAGACTAGAACACAGATCAGAGGACGTCGGGGGTGTTCCCGGCGTGAACACTCCGACGCTCAAGTTAGTATACGGGATTTTTTAGAGGGAGGATGGAATGAGAACGAACGAGTCTGGCCTGGGGGTGCATACCTGGTCCGTATTTATAGATGAGCGAGGGGTGTAGTCGGGAGACTTGCAATTTAGTACGCAGGGCAAACTAAGAAGTTCACTTAGAGGAGGGATCTCTGGGATGTGCATCCTGACTTTTGAATTTTACGGGATTTGGGAGAGGTCCCCAAAAAGGATAATATTCTGATGTGGCGAATTGCCAGCTCAATAGCTGACATGTGTTAGAGTTCCCTAACACCTGGCTATTTTTGGTGCCTCGGCACACTTATTCTCTATTCGTACCCTTCTACTCTTTTTATCTAACAAATTAAATTTCTAAGCATTAGAAAGCATTGTATCTTCTAGTGTATTTCTAAATGTGACATCAGAATAAATTTTTAGATTTAGTTAGTTAGATATTTAGGGACATATGTAATCAAAAGCAATTTGGTAGATGGCTTCCTCCATTTGGTTGCTTAAGATTTTGTTGCCCACAACAGATTGTAGTGGTGGAATTTTTGTGTATAACATCGAGATTACCATGATGTTTTCCTCTAGTTTGAATCCATTAGTCGCCCTAGATTATGTTATGGAAGCCTCATTTGAATTTTTAAAATGATTTTTTGACAATAATTTATTTTGTGATGAACTTATTGTAAATGGAATTGTAGCGAATGGGCTTTAATGTATTCAAGGACTTGACATTGCAGGTGGACTTAACTGCATATGTGGAGAAGCATGACTTTTGTTTCAATGTTGTTCTGAAGTGGTGGCATGTATACTAGCTTTCTTTGCATTCTCGTTTCGTTAGCTAGATGCTTTTTTATTTTCTTAGTTTAGCTCTCTTTTGAAACGCTCTTTAGATGTAGTTTTTCCCTTTGCCTTTTTATCAATCTTTATATTTATTGTGTTAGTGGCCAATTAATCAACTTGATTAGATCGGTAGTGTAACGAGTACAAAAAAGATGAACTAAAACAAAAATGGAACATGTAAAGAGATTTGTCATTTGATGAAATGAATCAAATATTTTTTTATTTTTTATTATTTGATGTCCTCAATTAATTACACTTGCATGTGTATACATAAGAAAATTGCATATTCACAACCTAGACCACAAGTGGTCCTAATTACATCTCTATAAAGGAAAAAAATCCTTGATTGAAAGGAAAAATATAATGCATCTAAGAGACCCAAAAATAAAACACTCTCTCTGTCAAATAAATGTGTGATGTCTTTATGATCACCGAGTACATTGCGATGACTTGATATTTAGGAGATCGCCTCAAGCCAATGGGCGAATAGGATAACATAGCTCTAAACTGGGTTACTAAACACTGAGTTAACCTAAAGAATAAATATTTTGATCTAATTAGTATGTCCTGGATGGAATCAAGACCGGGTGATTTTTACTATTTAAACAGTAAGAAACTATAAAGACAGTGGGTGGTTTATGACTTAATTGGTATATCCCAAAAGCACTTGGGACTGAGTGATCTTTGTTGTGTTTAGACCTGAAGGAGACCAGGAAGAACAGGTGCCCAACCCTCTCAAATTGCCCATGAGAAGCTTAAGAAGAGTGGGTTAAGTTGACTGGGTTATGGTTAGCTTTCACACATTGCCCATGAGAAGCTTAAGAATAGTGGGCTAGATTGACTTGGTTTGGCTAATTTGATGAGTGATGTTTGCTAAGTTTTGACTCAGTGAGTCATGACTCAATGTGTTGATTTTAGACTTAGGCTTTTGAGTGATTTGAGGAGTAGTATTTGCTAAAGTTTGACTCGTTGAGTCATGATTCAATAACTTCATGAGTAGTAACTCAGTAACTTATCTTAGACTTAGGCTTTTGAGTGATTTGATGAGAGGTATTTGATAAGATTTGACTTGGTGAGTCATGACTAAGTGACTTAGTGAGTTGTAACTCAGTAACTCAGTCATAGACTTAAGCTTTTGTATGATTTGATGAGTGGTGTTTGCTAAAATTTGACTCAGTGAGTCATCACTTGGTGAGTCATGATTCAGTGATTTGGTCATAAACTTAAACTTTTGAGTGATTTGATGAGTGATGTTTACTAAGGTTTGACTCAGTGAGTCATAACTTGGTCCTAGACTTAGGCTTTTGGGTGACTAGGTGAGTGGTATTTTTCAATATCCTGTGGAAAACTAAAAGTGGGCGATCTCTACTTTTAACGTATAAGAGATTATAGAGTAAGGTTGCATGAATTAAGCCTAATTATATTTTAAGTTAATTAAGCCTAATTATGATTTAGACTAATAATAATGATTAGTGTTAATGATAGTTCTTAATCAATTTAAGACAATGTCACCATCTCTCTGATTTCAAAAGTTGTTTACTAGGCAATTATACCATTTATAAGGTCTAATTAGTGTTTAAATAAGTTTTAATATATTTTAACTATCCAATTCAGTATTATCCTGTTGTCCGTTAATCATGTAGGAACTACCATACCATAGCGTGAATGGGATCTACGTGTGTACTATGGTAGGGCCATGGTAGAGTATCCTCAATTACTAAGAAATTTACTAGTGGCTAAAGGCTACTAGTGTCAAGGGAGGCACCTGCCTCTTGAAGAGTCCCCAAGCTCCTTCAGTCTAGAATTCTATATCTTTCTAAGAGACATGGGGAGGAGTATTTATAGGCTTGAGGTCCAGCTGTACCTGTAGGGATAGTTTAGGAATGTCTCCTTCACCAATGGGGCATTATAGGAATGCCTAGCTTCACCAATGAGGTCTTTCTTGGAAATGAGCTCAGCTTCACAATTTGGGACATTTTGAGAATGCTCAACTTCACCAATGAGGGCATTCTTGAAAATGAGCTCGGCTTCATCATTTGGGGCATTTTGGGAATGCCCAACTTCATTAATGAGGGCATTCTTTGAAATGATCCTAGCTTCACTATTTGGGGTATTTTGGAAATTTTCAACTTTACCAATGGAGACATTCTTGGAAATGAGCCCAACTTTACCATTTGGAGCATTTTGGGAATGCCCAGCTTCACCAATAGGGGCATTCTAGAAATGAGCCTAGCTTCATCATTTGAGCCATTTTGGGAATGCCTAGCTTCGCCAATGAGGGCCTTCTTAGAAATGATCTCAGCTTCACCATTTGGGGCATTTTGGCAATGCCTAACTTCACCAATGAGGATATTCTTGGAAATGAACTCAGCTTCAACATTTGGGGCATTTCGGGAATGTCCAACTTCACCAATGGGGGCATTCCTTGAAATGAGCCTAGCTTCACCATTGAGGGCATTTAGGGAATGCTTTTTGAAATCTAAGATTTTGCTTAGATTTTTAATTGTACAATTGATGTATTTTCCATGCATGGATTGGAAAATATACACTCATCACCTCGGATATAACTATTAGAGTATTTAATTGATGTGGGTTTTCATGATACCAAATTTAATTAATTGCATGCATGTCTAGGTAGGTACCATGCAATTAAATCAGGCAATGCTTGGATTGTTGGCCTGAGTGTGTCTATGTGTGTGCTTTTCAAAAAATGAATTTTCAGCAATGCACCTCCTTTTGCTCATTTTTGGAATCTATATGCGCGCGCATACACACACACGCACGTATATATATTACATCAATAATGTAATTAGAATAGGACGGGATGTATACCCCCAAAATGGGTAATAGGCCTGGATGGTGTTGATTGTTTCTGATTTTGGCATGGATGGTGTTGATTGTTTCTGATTTTGGCAAAAGACAGCTTCATCCAAATCATTTTGTTTTCATGGTTTTGAAAATTCATCTGTATATCCACATGTTTACTTGTATAAATGCCACAAATGCACCACTTCATTGATGTCTTGGCCTCCAAAGTCCAACTGATGTGGACGTGTGTTACATCATTTGACTTTTCTCCTAGAAATGCCATCTAACTCATTTATGGCAAGGCTTATGCACTTCTCCAGCAATGTGCAGAAATGCCATCCACTGACTTTTCTGCTAGAAATGCACTTGTCCATCAACTCATTTAGACGGTACTGATTTGTTCATCTACCTCTTTATAAATTTCAAGCATTCATTAAATAATGCTTCAATTGCATAGCATGATGCCTGGTTGTTTAGTCGATAGGGGCAATTATAATCCCAAAAGACAAGTGACGGTGTTAATTGTATTCATGTTGTTTGCACGAATGCAATCTCTCCGTGCTTGCACCTGTGCCGGCTATGCAGGTTACATTCCATCGATTGCAGCTAAACCTTCAGTAGTTGTGTTAAAGAAACTGCACAGGCAAGCTATATTCCAGCAATTCTACTGTGCGAATGGGAGCTACTTTAGCTGCGCGGGTAATAGCCATGGACAACTTGATCACACAAGCCTCTTATTTGAATGATTTTAACTCTCATGATCATATGTTGATCATGCATCAAACAAAATTCAATTTCACATCTTTTACATCTTAGCAAAACGTTGAAGATGGACTTATGATTAGAGGTGCAATCATGTTACTTCTGTTTGCACAGACAACAGGTTTCATTTGCACGGTCCGAGATAGCTTGCCTGCGTGGACAACTTAATTGTGGGAGATCCTACCTTTGGTCTACTTGCGCAGACAGCTTGGTTGCGTGATGTTTGCTTACGTTGTTTCAGCAAGTTCGCCTAAGTAGGCAAAAAAATGTCGTCAAATGGATGTTATGCTACCTGTGTCACAAGCGAACTCTATTACTTATCTCCACCATCCGACGTCCAGTTGCGCATTTTATGGCTTTCCATTTGCGTAGACAAAAACATTGGAGCTTGCTTACGCGAGTAATAACAATACCTAACGGCCAACATCCTCTACCATCTTGACTGCATAGGCAGAGTCTTCAAATCGGCCACATCAGCATTTGTTTATTCATTTCCTTAGCCGCGTGGGTAGAGTGAAGATTCTGAAACCCTCCAACTTGCGCAGGCAAAACCTCTGACTGTGCTGGTAATGATGTGGCTTGTTTACACGGATAAAAGCCAAGTTTACCTTATGATACAAGCCATCCAACTGCGAAGGTGGGAGCTACTTCAATTGTGCAACTTGGAAAACACTTCAACTGCACTGTCGCGGGCAAAGCATAACTACACCTCTCGTCCATGTTGTCTAGAATCCTAGTTGCACAGGAAAAACACAAGCTCCATCTGCGCCATTTGAGAGTGCCTGCTTGCACGGGTAAAATTAATACCCGTAGTATATAAATAATCAAAATTACACAAGGAATAGCTTTGTTCGAATATTTCATAAGTACTATCCATCTGCGCCATTCCTAATCTGCTAACTTAGCCTTGCATTTCAACTACGCATTCCGTCTTCTGCCTGGTTGTTTGGCTTTGGAGAATCCCACCTAGCCACACTATGTGCTTGACTACGTAGACAAACAGGAAATTCAGTGGACTGTATTGATCATCTGAAAATTGCGTCTCCTAGGCGAACAACCACCAGCATAAATAAACAGCAATTCATGAATGGTCTGAACTTGAGATGTTCATTCCAAATGTTCTTTGCCATGGGTTTCATCTCTTCCAACAACAAGCTTTATCCACAGTTTTATTTAAATCCCAACAGCTAGGTTGCATATAATGATGAATAGTAGAATCAAGTTTTCTCTTAATTTGTTTTTCATCTCTCTATTACATTAGCATGAATCGGCATACTTTGTATTAGTGAAACCAATTTGATAGGAGAGGTTGGTGCATTATGTGTTTGGGCTAACTAATAATGTCTATATAAATAGCTCACGAAATAGAATGAAACTAAAGCATCAGTTATCTTGTAAATTCTAGTTTACAGAATTTGGCAAACTTGCAGTTCGCATCTAGAAATGATCTCTAGATAGGTTCAGAAATGGGTCCATAATTGGGGTTTGTAGGTTACAAAATCCTTTTTTTAGGTTAATACACTTCAATAGCGTCTGCTCATCTTTTTGAATTTTATGTTGATTTGGCATTATCCTAAATAATTTTCAACTAATGTTAAATAAAAAAATTAAATTAAAAAATATAAATCCCATAGAGGAGTTCCTCATAAATTTTCATGACTTTTGTTATAAATTTTGTCATCCTTTATTGATCATTACTAATCATGATTGAAGGCTACTAGCCAGCACTAATTTGCCCTCCCATGTTAAGTACAATGTTTAGATCAACTAAAACTTAATTTTCTTACTTATCTATATATGATTAGCATTTTGGATGAAATAAATGTCTATCTACTATTTCGTAGATTGCACCATTAACTAAAAAAGTTTTAATGGGTACATATATATTATTAAGAGTATCATTGTTATGGAACATGTAAATTTTCAATCACAATAATTTTTAGTATATTAACTAAATATATGGTTAGACAATTGTTGCTTTAAAATTTTAAAGGAACATTTGATTTTTATCATTGTATATAATGGAAATGAAATCCAATCAAAACATCTAACTTAACACTACTTATTTGCTTAGTAATTCAATGATTATAAAAGAAAAACTTAGGTAGGCACAAAATGAGGATAATTTAAGAGTTAATATTTACAATTCAAAATTATTTCATTTCTTATGAGACCCACAAGGTATAATCATGCATCGATACCTTTGAAAGCCTTTATCCTATATTAATTTATTATTCTACAAAGTTTTATAATACTTAATTGTATACATAGATTGGTATAAGCAATTTTCATATTTTCTAAATAATTTTATTCATCTTTAAATGACTTAGGTCACATTAGCGTTTGATTGAAACATTTTCATATGTTTTAATTAAAGAAATAATACTAAGTATGATGATCGAAATGGATTATATCTATTCATTTTTATTAACTTAAAAAATAAAAAGTCCTTTTTAACTGTTAAAAAAACAGCTCCTTTTGAACCATTTCCCTATAATGGATGACTTGTATTTTATTAAGTAGCCATGGTAGGCCAAAGATATAAGGAAAATTTGAGAACGGAATGCCTCCTGGTAGCATTCAATCATTTTTTTTTATAAACTACATGCAAGATTTTATAAAGGGGATTATATTGAGTGCTAAACAGTATTTACATGCTAGAACAAATAGCTTGCATACGCATGTGGTTGGTTTACCTTTACTTTGGGTTGTCGATATGTGTTTAGCATTTGCAAGAAATATGTCCAATTATTTATATTTGAGCCACTCCCAAATCAATCTCTAGTTAACTTCTAAGAAGAGTCCTACAAGACAGGGAAAATGTTAGAAGATGTTGGTGGCAATTCCTATGTAAACACTCTGACGCTTAAGTCAGTAATAGAACCTTGATATAGGATGTGTGGAATAGAGAGAGAACTTGTGTCTAAGGGTGTGCATATCTTGTCCTTTTATAGCCATGCTTGGGTCATGGCACACGTTAGGAACGAATACAATCATATGGGTATCCTTATGCAAACAGGATTCAAGATGGACATGCTCTGGCTCAAGGAGGTTTTTTGTATAGGTATGTCTCCCGATATTGTAGGAGTTTGTCCAGGGAAGTCTTTGGTTCCAAGCGATGCCATATTAGATTGTAGAAGGAAGAATTGTCCCTAGATAGGTTACCTACCTAAGGCAAAGTCTGACATGGCTAATATATTAGTTATTCGTACTTATCTAATGTTAGGATTCCCTAATACTAATCCTCTCTTAAAGAGGCGCAGTGGAACTTATCCCTTGCTTAATCTTTTGTATATGCCTTTAGAGGACATTGTCTTTTATGCCATGATTAACTCAAAAACTAAATCCCACAAGGCATTCATACATACTTCGTTATTATGGCAATTTTTGGCATGTGAAGTTTTGTATTCTTGCCCACAATCAATGAAGTGGCATTTATAATTCTTATATAAAGCATACCAAGCCATGCTACCATCATTCAAATATTTCTCTAAAGGCGGATCCTGAAAGTCCTCCCTCATGACACCAAATGAGCACTCAAATTTAGAACTTATACAGGGAGATTGATAGAGTCGAAGCACATTACCGATATACTTGCACATCACTTTGCATTGCCAACTGGCATCTCACATAGCATGTCATAGGGCACATGGAGACTTTGAATAAAGTAAGTGCTCTAGAAGAGGATTTGGCGGATGCTTGTCGCTAGATCGAGGAGCTCAGGGCTATCATTGATATTTTGTCTTCATATGTTAGGTTCCTTCTACCAACATACTTTTCCCTCCCACTTTTGCCTTGGTTACTAATAATAAAGGTATTGTGAAAGTTCTTCTGTTATAGGAATTCTCCTATTGTCATAGTTAAATTAGATGTAATAGCTTTTTAGGTCTTCTTTAATGAAGTACTTTTACTTTTTTGTAAGAGTAGTGTTAGTTGCTAAGAGTATACGTCTCTTATCTTTTACTCATGTGAGTGCTTTAGTATATTGTTGTTGTTTTAAATATCTGTTGAGCACCTTTCACCATAAACATCATGGCGCGGGAACACTTTCACCCACAAAGGCTTTTGGTACTAGCATGTCATCCTCCAAATTTGTCTATTTCTAGAAGCATCTTTATCACCCAATGCTTTCCCACTTTTGGTAATGTCTTTACCATTTAATTCTCTTAGGTCATGTGAATTTTTCTACCTCTAGATAGGGGTGCAACTTGGGCTCATGAAACTAGGGTTCTCCTCAACCCTAACCCTAACCCTATTTTTGAAAATCAAGCTTGGGTTGAGTTTAGGGTTGATGAAAATTGAATGACGGTCTAATTGATTGAAATAGCATTGTTTAAATTACTCATTAATGTTTAAAACAAAATAAAAAAATAACATATCATTCAATCCTTGAAATTGTTTATTCATGTTTCAAAGTTCAAAATAAATGGAAAACTGCTCATTTATATTTCAAACTAATGGAAAACAATACACCATTCAATATAAATGTATATATATTTGTATATAAAATATTTATGTTGAAATTGGGTTCGGGTTGAACCTTAGTTCTTTGGGGGAAAAGGTGAGTTTCAACAATGCTCAAATTTAGGTTCGGTGGGCTAGTTTCAATCTAAATTAGCCCAAGTTGCACCCCTACCTCTAGTAGCATCCTTTACCATTCAAAGCTTCCAAACGGCATAGATCTGTTTACCATAAACCACACTGATTTCTTAGATTCCATGAATGTCTTCTGTTTCTTGGACCTAATAGGGTATTTTGGCCTCTTCGAGAACACTACTACTACTAGAGATAAGTTTGTGAATGCCTTCATTATGGATGATTCCGTATGATGGAGGATGTTTTCCGAATGCTTCCATTATCTAGTGGTTGAAGTACTTCTGATTTAGTAATAATGATGCTCCCACTCAATAGATTAATTTTCTAATGCTGAGTTGTTCCCAATTTAAAGATATTGATCCCACCTTTTGTAGATATCCCTTACCCTTTTTTATACCATTTTTTGAATTTTAAAGAGGAAGGTTCTATTGCCAACCTTTTACATACTTGACATGCCATCTTCATACATTCTCATGTTGTCATTTTCCCATTTGTACAAGGATTTTATGATGATGGGACAAAAGCAGCAATCAATTTTTGGCTTTGGTTTCTAATTTCCCACACTTCCATGAAACTTGAGGCAGTTTTACCATAGTCTCATGTATATAAGGCTGGATAGGGAGTCATTTATGTTTCCCTTCTGCCACTTTCATCACCTCTTGCCTTTCTTCTCCTCTCGCAGATCTTCCATGGTTACTGATAAGTCATTTACTCTTATCTCACTTGCCCTTGAGGAGGAGTTCCATTTGTATTATTGGCCTAAAGGTATGTTTTGGGAAGTTTTGGATCCTTCTTTTCTTCTTGATCACCCTCCGGGGGGTTTTGTAACCATTTCCATTTGTTCTCTCTAGGTCAATTTTTGCCTTGACCAATCTAACCTCATAACTCATCCTCCTAGTTCATAAAATGTGTCTCCTAGCCAACTTGTTCCCAACAGTTGGTAATACATCCTATCTCTTTGTCATTGGGTGCACAATCTCTGTAGTGGACACATATTTATTGTTGTCATATTTTTTTATTCTCTCTCTCTCTCTTAGTAAAGTTCTTCATTCTCCTAGTTCATAAAATGTGTCTCCTAGCCAACTTGTTCCCAACAGTTGGTAATACATCCTATCTCTTTGTCATTGGGTGCACAATCTCTGTAGTGGACACATATTTATTGTTGTCATATTTTTTTATTCTCTCTCTCTCTCTCTCTCTTAGTAAAGTTCTTCATTTTCCTAGTTATTTTATCTTCTTCCTCACATCCCTTGGTGACAGCTCTTTTACTTAGTTTCTTATGGTGACGATGGTTGGAAGCACCACTGCACGTGGGTCAGGGGCTTTGCCTCAGGCCATTTGCTGTTTAGTGGGCTATCGACTCAATCTACTCATCCGACACACTCTCTCCCTTAGAGCAATATATCCTGGGTTGTATTAGGTATAACTTATTGTCCTTAAGGAAGCTTCAAATAGACATTTTGTCCTTGACTAATTTCTATCGCTACGTAGATTATCTTTGTGGCTTACCCAAGTAGGAAGTCTTGATTCTCAATCCTTTGCTTCCTATGTCTGCTCTATTTTTGGAGTAGTCTTTAGTTATAGGGCAAGAGTCTTCCCTCTTTGCCCCTTTTGTATCCCATTGAGGGAATTCTTCTACTTCAAAGTCTTTTGTCCAAGCTCGCTTTACTACTTTTGGTTCTACTAATCCTCTAGCCAGACCCTAGAGGATGAAATCCATGGCCCAAAAGCAAAAGTTTGTTCCTTCTTCTACCACTCCTTCTCCATGCTCCATTGGTTCCATAAGGCAGGGTGCTCATCTTCATATGGTTTTGGATGATGACAAACAAATGGAACTATTACAAGACATCCAAGCAGAACCCGTCGACATGGAGATTTCTTCTAGTAGCAATTACATAGGCTTATCTCATTCTTCAACTTCCTCCTCTTCTCCCGGTTCTACCATGTCTTTGTCGATGGAATCATCTTCATCTTCCTAAAGGATGATAACCCTTGAAGAAATTATAAGTTTCGAGGGGACCCTGATGTTGTTTTAGGAGTGGTTTGCTCCCTTCCCTCTTTGAATTTTTCTTCCACTTCCTTAACTAACATAAAGCCCATTTCCATTCTTTTTTCTATTTACAATACTTCTTTTATAATCGAATCCATTATAGTTATTATATTCAATTCTCTTCCTTCAATGGCAAGCTTGTCTCCCCTTTCTTCTTCTCCTAGATCGGGTTTATCTTTATCTATACCTCCATCTTCCATTACTTCACTCCATCTAGTTTTCCTACTGTAGCTACCAAAGGTGGAGGCAATTGAGAGGAGAATGGAGGCGGTCGAGGAGTGGGCAAAGGCAGCTCCAACATTGGGAGGAGGCTAGATTGCTGGTAGTGGAAGTTATTCTCAGCCCTCTAGTATTTTTATAGGTCTTATTTGCTCTATGGAAATTTTTTATATCTATTGTAGATTTTCGCAAATGCAAGTGCACATGTTGCGAAAAACTAATAAAGTTGACTAAAATATCATTCCCATGAGGACTAAGTTTACCAAGTACCAAATTACTCTGACTCTAAATTTTATTTAAGTAATCAAATAATGATAAGAAGAGAGAAAAGAAAATCTAAACTAACAAAAATTAACAAGAATGTGGATCTAGATAGGTAGAGAATCAATGATTAAGATATCTATGATTTTTGAGGTCACTAGATTAATCCTATTCAATTTCATCTAATTTAATCAATCAATATTTATTTTTATGTTGATAATGAATTTCACTTTTATAATTGTTATTCTTTCTTAAGTCATAACAATCTATCCTATTTAGCAAATTTTCTATATCTCTGTGAAAATTCTGAACTAACCAAGCACAATAAGAATAAGAAATTTATAATGTTACACAAGCCTTATGATATCTCTATCATCATGATAATCTTATGGTATTTGACCATGGTCTAATTTATTTTTCGTTCTCAGCCTCAAATTGAATCACAAATCATGTAGAAAGGGCTAATGTACTTTCATAAGCATTAAACTCAGATTAAATACTCAACACAGATAATGAATAAATATGAAATCCAATTAAACTGAATAATACTAAATATTCATAATCTGGCTACATCATTCCCCTAGAATAAAGTTTTGAGCTCAAAATGTAATCAAAAGAAATCATAAACCTTATCTTAAATATGGTTGAGAAAATAAAAAGAATTGAGAAAGATAAGGGAATGATTCTATTTCCAGGTAGCACTCATTTCTCTTCACAGCAATCCCTCTTCAAAGTCTTCTCTTTGCATCAAAGATCTTCTCTCCTTACCAGGTCATTCCCCCTTATTTTGTGTTAAAACCTCCTTAAATAACCTTAATTAAGATTATTTTTTAATTCATATGAATTTTTCAAGTGTTTTTGTATATAAAATAAGCAAAAACCCAAAATATTAAGTTTCTACACTTTCAAATGTTGTGACATTAAAATCTAATGTTGCAATATAAAATTGTTGTTCGCTTATGTCAAAATAGTTTCTACTATTTTAGCCATATGTTTTTCATATGGTATCAGAATCATATAATTCTTAATGCTTTCGAAATATAATTTCACGATTTACAATTTTCATGTTGAATAAGTCTTCCAAATAATCCTTAATATATGAGAAAAATTAGATATAAGTGACACCTTTGTCATATTTAGTGAGTCTAAAGTCTGAGATAGTTGCAATGTTTTAGCTATAACATTCACGTTTAATCTCTAAATTTTATAATTCTTGATTCTTTGACTTGATAATTGGAAGAATTGAAACTTTTATGTTGAACACTTTTCCTGAATCAGTCTCCATATATACCAAACATGGCCTGTAAGTGATAACATTTTTATCTTCAACAGTTTTAACACTTGAAATAGAAACTAACTCCATTAAGTGCAATATATAATCAAAATCAATGAAATTACATCAATTAAGGATCCAAACTAGTTGAATTTAGGTATTGAAATATGATAAAATATGATCTTATCAATATCTAATTGTAGTTATGTTATGTGCCTTCTAATCCATGCTTTTATTTTGTCTTTTAGGTGTGTCGCTTTCCTCATCTAACGTGCCCCATTTTAGGAAGTGAATTGCCACTCCTGCTCCTTCTAGTTCTAGTTCTAATCATCCCATGCATTGCTGGCTAGTTGATGCTTCCTCTCCTAGTGAAGGGGTTGCTACTTCCTCTAGCTATGGGGGCAGGCCTGCCACCATTTATTCTCTAAGCTCTTCTCACCCTATTTCTAAAGTGTCGGCTTTCTTAAGTGATGGTGTCCCCATTATTTCACTACTAGACCAACTTTAGTTATAGTAATTCTATGTCAACAAGTTGTCATATTCAGTTGATCGCGCTCACATACAGGAGCTAAGTATGGATGGACTTAATACTGAGTATGTGTTGAACATCATTCGATCGTTGATCAATCATCATGCCTATGTTGACCAAATGAGTTCAGTTTTGAACCGATTGGTGTGAGTCAATTGGCAATTGAGGGATATGAAGGCAGAGTTGGCCTAGGAGCAAGAGCTCTCTTTGTTGGCTACTAATGTGAAACTCAAACATGATCTAGCTATCATAGAGAAGATAAGCCTATAGTTAGTGCTTGAAAAAGAGCGGAGACATTTTGTAGAACTATAGGAAACCACTTCCACTATAAAGGCTCAAGAGGAAAACTTAGTCTGAGAGTGGGCTGTTGCTAATGCTGAATGGTAGTTGGCAGAGTTCGCTCATGAACATATGGTTGCTCCTTGTGAGGCAACTGAGTCAGAACTGGATGCTACCATGGAGGTAGAAACGGGACTTTGGGAGGAATACTTTCATGGGGAAGTTGTAACAGTCGAGATATTGAAAATATGGGCAAATTTTCTTTTGTTTGGTTATAGTGAATATTTGAGGTAAAAAAATTAATTTTAAATAAAATGGTGCTAGATGTTGAAATAAAAAGCATTACTTTGAGGCCAAATGACTCATAATGGAGGTTAAATTAGAAAAAGTAATCAACATAAAAGTTAAATTATCTATCTAATGAATCAAAAATCATATAATTTGGACATTGTATAAGAAAGTTATAGCCGAAACACCTAGACTCCTCCTAGTGGATAGCAAGTTGGGCTCCAGGGTGTCGGTATAGGCCAACGGCTCAATAAGTCAATGGTTGGGGGCTTTTTAGGCTGTTTTGTGAATTTTTTTTTCATTCCTATCTCTTCCTTTCTCTTCCCCATGCCTAAACACTTGCCCTAGCCCCAATTATACCCTCATTTCTTGCTTAATTAGCTAGGAAACAAGATGGTTTTGATGGTTAATCACACAAGCATGCATCTAAGCTTGGGTTTTAGGTGTTTGGACGGTGGAAAATAAAAAAAAAATCCAATTTTCTACAATTGGAGGAAGCTACTTGGAGTAGTGAGCTTGAAATTTCATTCATGTGAGGAAGTCATACTTGAATACCATGGTAAGTCACTTTTTTCCCATTGAATTTTTATTTTATGCTAAACTAGGGTTTCTTGAATAGTGAAATTTGGGAGATTTCATGTCTTATGCATAATTTCCATTGGGATATTGATTAATTGTTTAATTTTAGTATTTTTGAGATGATTTGGACATAAGAAAATTGACTTATGTTGTTATTCATGAAGAGTACAGTAACCTAAATGTACTATGGAGAGGGGATTTTGTGTGTAAAATGTTTACCTAGTGAATTAATTAAGTTAATGATTTAATTAGCTTGTTTGTATGATTAATTACTTGTAAATCATGTTGGATGATGGGGATGTGATGCTAGAAATAAAAACACGTTGAAATTTTTTACTACAATGTTATGATTTAAGAGATACATGTGAAATGTTTGCTGAAATGCTCAAATGAATAGTAAATAATGTATAAAAGGGATTAGTTGCAACCCTAGGACCCTAATGAGATGAGATGAATGACTAACGCATTTGGGATATAATTAACTACTAAAGAAGTTATTTTGGTATTAAATGTATTGAAGGTGAATTAGATAATGTTTTACATCATTAGGGAATTGATAGCTAATGTATACACAGTAGGTGTATAATGAAATGTTCTAATGAAAAACACATGTAAATTGAATTTTTATGTATGTAAGATCCATCGGACATTGATGTGCAACTCATGTGGCTGAATTGAAGGCCTATGAAAGTTTACTCTATTGAGATAAGTAGGCTTTCTTTTTTGGTTGCATGTTTTGCTAGATGGGGATAGTAACTATCCTATGTTTGGTATCCAAGCATGTATGCACGAATGAGGATAATGGATATCCCATAATTGTAGTGATATGTGTATGCATGTGTGGTTTATTGGGAATAGAAGAAATCCCATAATTCTTTTGACAATTTATGTATGTGATGTATGATTGTAAAGATTAATCGGGATAGAAATTATCCTATAACTATATATGAATTTGCAGTTACGATGATATGTAAATGTGTGGATGGATAACTAATGGGGATAAGGATTATCTCATGCTTGTTTTCATGTTTTTAGTGTGATTCTTAGGGTTGACAGAATGGTATATGCAGATCATGGGCATCCCAAAATGCTTCTTAATGCTATATATGTGTAGAAGATTGAGGATAATGAGTATCCTTAGAGTTTGTATAGAATGTTGTTGACTATATTATATGAATGAGTGTATTGATGGAATGACAGCATCCCAGGATTTTGTATATGATATAGTTATATGATATGTTGTGCTCGAATGACATAATTATGGGGTTATGCCTATATTATATAGTTATGATATGTAGCACCTGCATGGCATATTTATGATATGAGATGCCAGAATGGCCTATACTAGATATATTATACTTGATTTGTAATATGTATGCCTAGATGACATGATTGTGATATTGTACACTTGAGTGGCGTAGATTGTAGATGTATTGGAATCATGAGGAATTGAGCCTCAGAGTATGGTTGGATTGGCATGTATTTATTCACTTGCTAATTTTGGAACATGTTATTCCCTATTTGATTATTGCCATCATGATTTATTTCAATCTGGGCAACTGTGGGTTGAGTCTTTGTGGTTATTATTATTATTATTTTATGATTATTAAAATTTTAATTTTTATATGATTAATGTATGTTAGGTGTAGATCCTTATATTTCAAGCTAAACTTTGTCAAATTTTTTGGAAGATATTTTCTTTAAAAATAAGAATATTATAGAAAAATGATAAAATGCAGAGTCCCTAAGGGCGAGGCATGACTGAAGTGCCTCGCATAATAAGAGAAATTACTTCCTTAAAGGAGGAGCATGCCTTTTCTTTGTGACAGGCCCACAAGGAGTGCCTGGAACAATTAACTCTGTATCCCAAGTTCCGTGAATTTATCCTTGGTGAAGGGTTGAGCATGTATTCGAAGGATTTTTTTATTCATGTAGGTGAAAGATATATCACAGACTTCCTAATGTTAATGTAAGCGATGTAATTCTTGAGAAGTCTGATGAAGATAGGTAAAATTTGTTGACAATGAATGAAATACTAGATTTTTACACGCTCAGATATCTATAATTCGTAAGTTTCAATATAGTTTGAACTTGTTGTGTTCTTTTATGGTTTGTTGGAAGCGTGGGAACGGAGAGTGAGTTCCTTTACAGTCTGGGGGTTGGAACTCTTACACTTTCGTCATTTGGGGGCTGGGCCTCTTATGCTACACTGAGCTGGGGTTCTTACGCTTCCATCGTCTGGGGGTTGGGCCTCTTGTGCTAATAGATCTGGGCCTCTTACTCTTCCATCATATAAGGGCTGGGCCTATTAAGCTACATAAAGTTGGCCTCTTAAGCTACACAAAGTTGGCATCTTATGCTTTCATCGTCTGGTAATCGGACCTCTTACGATTTACGGAGCTAGGCCTCTTACATTTCTGTCATCTAGGGATCGAACCTCTTATGCTATATAGAGCTGGGTCACTTATGCCTCCGTCATTTAATGACTGAATCTCTTACACCACATGAAGCTAGGAATCTCACACCCTTCCGTTGTCTATATGATGAATATATCATTTTTATAACTAAGATCTTTTTAAATTTTGGTTATGATAGCATGCAATAAATAATTTGTTTTTATTATTTTTATCCTGTAAAGCTTTTCTGCAAGTTTTGTATATAATTTCTAAAATTCAATAAATATATAATATTTCAAATATTTTAAAAGTATTAAATTAATCTTAAAGCATAAATGGCCTTATGTTAAAAGTTACAAGGATCTTTGATTATATAAACATTTTATTCAAAAATGAAAAGAAATTATTTTGTATTTATTTTTATCATTGTAGCTTAGGTTTCTTAATTTATTCTATTAAAAGCTATAGATTTGATATATAATAGAAAATTATTATTAAAATAAAATAAATTATTTTATAAAATTTATTTTTATATATTTAATTTTCTTATCATTTCCCTTGGCTTTAAATAATTTTTGACATGAAAATTATTCTTTTTTTAATTTTATAATTTTTTAAATCTATTAATTTTTGTTAAAATACCCCC
Organism: Pouteria campechiana; assembly: GCA_036873735.1. Classification (NCBI taxonomy): domain Eukaryota; kingdom Viridiplantae; phylum Streptophyta; class Magnoliopsida; order Ericales; family Sapotaceae; genus Pouteria; species Pouteria campechiana. The sequence continues at coordinate 7,960 of JAYJMB010062144.1, read as the reverse complement.
ACTTATAAACTTTGTTTACAAAAACACTCCCGACATTAATGATCATTAAAATTTTTGACAAAAATTAAAGTTTTATCAGTCAACTTTGACTTAATTTTGTAACCCGCCTAGGCATAATTAGTGTCATATAATAATATTTTTAAATTATGCCTTATATAATCTCGATAACGAATGGGTAAGATGATAAAGATGGACTTCAAAATTTTGAAATCTAGTAGATAAATTTAAAATAATTACTATATTAATTTTTTTATTTTCAAGACCCATTTTAATCATTTGACTCACTGGCCATTAAGATTAGGTGATGTATAATTTGGTGATGTCGTTACATTGCCTTAATCATATATAAATAGGGTACAAAATTCAGTCAAAGTTTACTATGATCAATCAAATTGTAGTATTGTATGCTACTTGGGTGAGGAGAAGTTTTGATTTATATATGTAGGTTATGTGGAAACTTACAGTCTATCACAAAGGGGCAAAGTCGTGACCATTATAATAGTCTCGAGTAGTATGGTCATTGGCAAAGAGTGGATAATACTTCCGTAGCATGGTAAGTCATCACAAATGTATCAAGGCCAACCCCCATTTGTGGGGTTGCATCAAAAATCTTAATGACCATGCTACTTTGTAACCGAGGTAGAAAATGGGCTTTTGTATCTTTGAATCATCAGTTTTAAAAAGAAATATACTCTGTTCATATTAAAAATTATTAAAATTAGACAACCAAGACATTGCATTATGATTTTTAAAGTTAATATTTTAATTTATATTATTTTAATTACTGTAGCCCACCCAATTATCTTATTTTGATTATTTTTAATATGAATGGAGTATATTTTATTTTAAAATTTTGGACGAACGTGATGATTCAAACATATAGTGCGTGGCCCACTTTTCACCTTGCTTACAGAGTGATTTCCTAACGGGGTTACTTATGATCCTCTTCATTTACGATAGCGCAATTATCGATATTTAAATTTAATATTAACCAATCTCATAAGGTTCTTTTTCCTATTTCAATAACGGTATAACTATATTTTGCAAGAGAGATAGGAAAAGTGCGAGAGAGAACAAAATAGATAAATAAAAATAATATAAAAGAAAAATAAATAATAATATGGACCATAAAATAAATAAAGGAAAATTAGTATTTTTTTAATAAAAAAGTACAGGAAAAAATTAGAAATTTAGATTTAATGGTGCGGAAAAAGAATGAATGTTGAGAGTAGATAAATAATTAAATCTCACGTAAAATGTCTCTAAGTTACAAGATTTGTGCCCATTCGATATTTGCTTTTTTGCTTAAACATAAATCCTTGCTGTATCCTTCTTTTAATAACCGTTTATTTCAGTAGGTTTACGGTGGATCTGCGTTTGAAGAGACCGACAGTTCAGATCGCCAGCCATCATTAGCGATTATTATATATATATATATATAAATAATTTTTTTTTAAAAAGGTTGGTTCTTTCTTTATATAAGAGATATATATTGGACCGGTATCTAACATTGGCTCCAAATTCGTATCTTGCCGTACTAAAATGGAATTGATTTTTAAGCTTTCTAAAAAGATGCTCACATGGGCTGGTAGCGTTTCCGTGGCTGAGAAAACTCCCCATACTAAAACAATCCCCAGCTGATCTCAGCATGAAAGCTAGCATGCACGTTGCAAATTGAAGGGTCCCTATGAAATGTCCTCTTGAACCCAATCTTCAAACTTTAAATGTAAAAAGAAAGATGGATCCAACATTGTTAGCGATCATGGAAGAATTTAAGGTGGGTAAAGGATCGATGCCGCAGCAAAGTCACTGTCGTGGCCGCCTTGATGGAATTTCTTTCTTTATAGCTTCATGATATGAATTCATGTCTGGATAGGAAAATGACTGTTTAAGACACTTGTCTGGCCAACTTGGTTTGGAGGAATTTTAGTGAAGGAGACAACGACGAAGAAAAGTGTGGATAGATAATTCTCCAAGATCCCCCTGTTGCATGTGTGATATGTCTGCATTCTGGAATGCCACGGCATGGCCAAAGGACTACACAGCAAATCAGAATCATCTTCCTGTCGGCATTCGGAAGATGTTGTCAAGATATACATATATATATATATATATATATATATATATATCATCTTCCTTAATTTCTTGCAACTCTGGAGAAACTGAAGTTGGAAGAACACAACCAACTTTTCAAAACATGTTGGTAAGTGGTTGGCAACCCCATTCAAAAGCATGCTAAATTAAAGTAATGTCAACCACTGTCGTGCTTATGCATCAAGAGACAAGTGATATGAGGATGTCGAATTTATTAGAAAGAAACTGAACTGAAAATCTAATTAAATTTCCAAAAGCTATATATGAAAGTAATTGCAAACCACACATATGAATAACAATGACAGTAGCCATTGTTACTCACGAATAATCTTTGTTGGTGTGAAAGCATCAATATGGCTTTTTTAAATCGGAGTAACGAAGGCATAGAGAACGATGCAAGTTTGTGATCAGTTTAACGTAGAAGGCATTGTAAGTTTATCCTGTCTAATTATTCATGAACCCAATCCAAACCTCTGTTTTGGCTTGGAGACAAGTCAAGGTTATTGAGGCTCTAAGTAACCCACAGACCGGGTCTTCATTTTGTTCAATGCATAGATGCAAGTGTCGTGCAAAATTTGGAGATTAGAGGAATTCAATGGATGTTTTAGAGCATCTGCTGCTTTTGCCTGCACTAGAAGACAGCCTACGAAACAACAAAATAATAGATAATAGGAGGAGAGAGGAGATTTGAGGAAAAACGACATGATATGTAAAGATCGTCCCTAGTTTTTCTTTGGATGACAGAAAAAGCATATTCCTCCAATGGACTAGACCATTCCAACTTTGAATATTCCATGCACGCATGACTTACGTAGTCTGATAGCAATAATCAACTTATCCTATCTAAATGCTTCAAAAGACCGCTTACCTAGAGACTGTTTACCCATGTCCTGCTGCAGATATTTTAGTACTTTTCGACGAAGATAAGTTGTACAAGGATTTTGCCACTCTTGCAAACGAGTTTTCTCATGAATGTTGTGCTCTAGTGTGAGAGCAATTTCATGCATGTGTCAGTAATTCTCATGCTTGTCACTAGGCTTGCTTTTAGACTTGGAAAAACCTAGCCCGATTTGGGTTATTTATGCCTCGGGCTTGTGCGGATGATCATGTTTCCAAAGTAGGATTCTCAATAAAGAATTTAGACCCTTCCGAAGATAACGGACGATGCATATAACCGCTTAGCATGGTTCTTGAAAGGTTACCATCACTGTGTTTCACTTGGTCATGAAGGCTTATGTATACATTGCAATCACTAGACAGAAAAGTCCTCTAAAATTCCAAATGCTAAGCTTCATTCCATAAAATGTACAAACTCAAGATGACTATTCCACAACAAGAAAAAAAAAAAAGAAAAAGAAAAAGAATATTTATCTCTGCCTTACTCAATACAAGGAGTGCAGTTAAAGTAAAATTGACGCATATAATTACAGCAGTCGATCGGAGTTGCACTTCTATGTATAAAATTGTTTTCAGCCTCATCGTGCGTTAGCTTGAATTGCCCCATCCAGCGTTAGAACTAAAAGGAAGGCTACAAAGGTAAAGATAAAAGAAAAGAGAGAATTAAATAACAAAGATAAAAGAAGAAAAAACTAACTTCACTAGTCCATCCACACAACCAATAACGCTCTCTCTCTCTCTCTCTCTCTCTCTCTCTCTCTCTCTCTCTCTCTCTCTCTCTCTCTCTCTCTCTCTCTCGGGAAACAAGTGCATGCCGCATTGGTAAACAGGCCAAATTAAGTGGGAAGTTAGTAAGTGCATGACGCATTGGTACGCAGGCCAAATTAAGTGGAAAGTTAGTGCATGCAAGCTGTAGATTTTTTTCGAGAGCATAAACCAATTGAATAGAAGATTCTCGAGTGTAATGAAAGGAATTTCACTCTCTCCTTCTCTCCTCTTTGGGTGGGAAATTCAAACCCCTTAGATGCTCGAAGTGGGTCAAATACAGACAAAGGGATTCTCCTCAATCCATAAGCCAGGGAATGGTCCACACGCTCCATGAGGACCTTGTGATGAAAGCAAGAAGTTGTAATGTTAGGCACACACCTCGGGCCCCTCATTAGCCGCAAAAAGGCCAACACTACCCCAAACTTGGCTTTATTCTCAATTCAATGTCATTTTCCAACACTTCTCTCCCTCCAACATACAAGGCTTTTTCTCTCTATATAAGCTACATACTTCCTCCTTCCCACCGCACACAAGCTATTCGCTAGCTATATATAATCTCTCTCTCTCTCTCTCTCTCTCTCTCTCTCTCTCTCTCTCTCTCTCTCTCTCTCTCTCTCTCTCTCTGTGTGTGTGTGTGTGTCTGTGCGTAACATGGCGGGAGTATGGGAGTTCACCGATGGTGGTGTGCTTCGACGACGCAAGGAGGCTGGGGTGGAAGCTTTTGATGGCCGTCTCGCACGTCGTAAGGTCTTGGTTCATACCTCAACTGATGAAGTCATCTCATCGTATTCCTCCTTGGAATGCAAGCTGTTGGAATTGGGATGGGAGAGGTATTACGAAGACCCAAATCTCCTCCAATTCCACAAGCCATCGACAGTCCACCTTATCTCTCTCCCTAGAGACTTCAATCGGTTCATTTCCATACATATGTATGATATCGTTGTGAAAAACCGTAATGTATTTGAGGTTAGGGATGCCTAGCTAGGCATGAACCACCATCCTTGTTTTTAGATTTTCATGTTTAAGATTGTCTTGGGATGATTTAAATGTTGGTATAATTAGGCACCTATCTAGCGTTGATGCTTTGTATTGGATATATCTACTTCAGTCTTATAGTTTAATGCTATCAGTTTATGCATTCTGCCAACACTATTATACACTCCAAATGCTGTAGTCTTCCTTTCTCTACGATAGTTGAGTTGTCTACTGCGGTCAGAGCATGGCAAATTTGGTTTGGTGCTGCGGGTTATTGCTTCCAATTTCCTCTCTTCATTGCATATACACCTTGCCACGATATTTTGTCTTCATGACTCTCAACTATGTTGGGCATTTGGTTCCTTCTTCTCTGAGAAAGTGGTTCAATGTAGAACTGTATAAATCAGTTTTTAAAATAGAACGAAATTAGAAATGTGTATCAATTGTATACAATTTTCAAATTACACATCTCTGATATGCGAAGACTAATCCGGTGTAATCAAATTATGGGGTAACGTATGCTTTATTATTAATATATTAATTATTGGCCCACTTATCATTGAGATCAAAATATGGTGTTACAATCTATTACGGATAATGTCATGTGGCTAGAAAAAGGATGGAAGACTTATTAGTTTCTCATGATAAGTCCCTCAGCTCGAATGTCCATTTATTCCCAGAATCCCCAGTGCTTCTTGATAGTAGGTTGACTTCAACTTCAAAATAGAAGTCAAATGTAAAAAGGTGTGTGTAGATATATCATGTTAAAACTAAAGAAGATAAAAGCTTATCCTTTTTCTCTTGTGTGATAGTTAACTATATATCTCTACTTGTTCAACTTTGTTCATCATTAATTACCACTCATTACCTTTAAATCTAAAAGTATATGTATTTTATTTTCATTTATTTTATAGTTGGCATGATCATCTCCTTTTTTACTAGCATTATCTGATATTTCTTTTGTACCTTCTTTTATATTTCCTATTTCTTAGTACTATCCAAGTGCACCCAAAAGGATTACATGATAGTTAACTTTAATTTAAATTAGAACCATGCAACTTGGCATGGACAGTCAAAACTACGAGAAAGGTAATAAGATTCCACCCACAGAATTCATCTATACACAAGGGGATCTTACATTTGACATTTAAAGGGAGGTGCGACTTCTATCTATATTAAAATCCCATCTCAAGGTTAGGCATAAGAAAATAGATAAATGAATAGAGTTAAGACATGCACAGAATAGAAACAAAATAATATGAAAATCCTAAGATGAGCAATAAAAGGGAAGAAATTAAATGGACTTGTATTTAAATCTAATAACACAATATATATAAAGGTGATATGACTCACAAGGTTTTGTAGATACCCTTACGTTGGCATTAAGTCAATTCTAGGCTAATGGGCCAAGTCCACAGTGTCCTCCATTGCAAAATAACCCAAAACCAATTAAAGACAAAATCCATAAAAGATTGGATTCACCTGCATTTACCTGGACAGCTGGCACCAGTCAGATGCCTCCATTTGTCAAGCTATCATTGGCATCAAAGCTGCTAAAAAGGTTATGAAAGGGAAGCAATTATGGACTAGTGTTATGAGAACTAGAGCGGTGATTAAACTAATCAGGTTTACGGTTTGACAAGTTCAACCGCCAACCGAATGAACCATTTGGTTTTTGTTTAAAAAATATATATATATAATATGATTTTAAAAAATCAAAATCATAAATTTTTAATCTAAATATAAAGATCTTTTGTTATAATATTATATTACTTAGATACATCTTTTATTCTTTTAATTATATTAAAATAAAAAAAATTACTATTAAACTAAACCAAGCTAGATCAAATTAATCAACTGACCAGTTCATGATCAAATAGTAGGTCTAGTCTAGTCCTGATAACACTGCCTAAGAGACCATCATAGCATTCCAAAAGACTCGAGGAGACTTTGCGGTGGTTAAAATACTTTCTGCTTTCAAGTTATTTCCAATATTGAAGTAGAGAATAAGAGTGGTAGAAGCTATTCCAAATGCATGATCACTTTCCAATCACAACATAATCATCTTTCCTGAACTTTCTCATCTTCGTCTTTCTTGACTGTAATAAGTATTTATTGATAACCCTTTTACTTTTCAAATGTGTGGTGTAAAAAAGCTTGGTTAAGATGGACTAGTTTGGAGTAGAGACAGGATCTAACTTCCCTCTCAAATCTCAATCAGTGGTGGCTTCCCTTTGGATCTTCATTTCATTACAGGTTACATATTATTCATAACTCAAAGGTTTGATTAAAAGGTCCACATGTATTCCCTTGTTAAATATATTTATATGCATCCATTTGGCCAACTTTTGGATTTTCCCATCTCTTTGCCAATAATATAACCATTCCAGATACATCCATCCTGTTTATTTTTGTTTGCCAAAATCATTCAAGGTAGTACCAAGGACTTTGTTGAATGTTGTTCAATCATCCTGACCAAGTCATTTCACATTGTAGGCCATTAAATTGCAATTCTGTTTTGGCCTATCATAGCACCTGTAAGTTGACGTGTTGTAGGTATATATAAGGCTAATGCCTGATGCTTTCTCAAAAGATTTTGAATGGACAATTCCTCAAAATTCCTATGTTAAAAAATATATGTGAAGATGCTCACATGGGCTTGTCGTCTTTAAATATCCGAGAGCTTTTCGACTCAAGTGACCCTCCAAAACAATCCCTACCGAAAGCTAGCTTCCATGTCGGAAATTGATGGGGACCTGTATATGTATTACTCTCTTGAATCCCATCTTCAACTTTACAGGAAAAAAAAACTAAATCTTGAAAGTTGAAGCGAATGTTAGATGATTCCCAAGTCACCATATCTGCTCAACCAAATCGTTTATGTGGTCTTTGGGAATGGAACATGAGGTGGGTAGCGAATCAAAGCCACGTGATCATCAACGTCACTGCCTAGGTGGAATTTCTTTCTTGAAAGCTAGGTGATATGGACTTGTGTTTGGAATGAAAATGATTGTTCAGATGCTTGCTTAGCCAGCTAGATTTAGAGGAATTTCGTTGAAGTAGACATTAGTGGCGCAAAATGCGGATAGACTAATCCAATATGCCGCTGTGTGATGAAACGGCCAAACAATTAGCAGTAATCAAGCGGCATGCCAGGGTATTGGCAAGAGGTGTCCTGAAGCTGCAAACGTCGAAAACAACTCCTCGTTCCACCATCATATATATA